>OX442350.1:11158784-11383784 GCA_949357725.1 Hyperoplus immaculatus | reverse complement strand
CACACACACACACACACACACACACTCGCACTGTCCTCTCTGCCAACAGCCCTGTGCTCTTTTGTTATCAGTGCACTCCACAATTCAAAGCCTATTCCCCAGATGAATAGTTGCAGAGCCATACAACCAGATAACCTCCACGGCCCCATCATCTGGACCAACATTTACTGCACCAATTATGAGATTTTCAGAGAGGAGTTATGTAATCATACAATATAGTGGCCACTAGTAATGAGTTTTACATTCCTATGAAATAATGAGGTCACGTCAAAAAATTTAACCATTAGGGATATGCAGTGACAGTATATATGATAAAAACACAAGTGTATGCTTCAATCTGATGTTATATGTTTGTAGGCATGGGACCAGGTGTGCTGGGGAGATCGCCATGCAGGCAGACAACAATAAATGTGGTGTTGGAGTCGCATACAACTCCAAGGTCGGAGGTAAGAGAGTTTGTTTTTTTTCTTCCTGCATATGTATGTCTGTTTTTGAGCATGCTACATCCCATTAAACGTTATTTTTTACCTTTTGCGCCTTTGCTGTGTGGATGTTAAATGATTAACTGATTATGAATCAAATCAGTTTATATGTAAACAAAATAATATTTCTTTTAGTACTACTGATAGAGTTGATGTGATAAACAGTACAGTAAATACTTTTTAAATAGGCTACAATAGAATAGAACGCAGAGGGCATCCATCCAGATACCACTGCTGCACAGCTGCCCTGGATATTTATTTATTTATTTTATTTATAGCCAGTAGGTAAGGAAGATTTCTCGATAGAGGGCTGATTTAACAGCAGATGGTTGCATAACGTCTCACTTAAAATGACTGAGCTCTGATCCACCTGACCTAAACAAACGTTTGCATAGGTCTAGGGGTAGCCATCTGGTTCTTAGCGCTCCAGGAGCACTTGCTTCTTAAAACCACACATCTTGCTGCTCTAAAATAAAAATTGCACTCATATCATTTAAATGAAGGGCATTAATACCATTTTAATGTTGTTGTTTTCTTTTTTTAATCACCGCAATGAGTTAGTTGAAACATTTCATATCAACTTTATTTCCTCCTTAAAAGTGCTCAGAGGAACTTTCAGTTTTTGTTCATTCTTGCACCCTCTTTGGACAAAAGCGGTAGTGTTTTTACTATGCCAGCTATAGTTCCAGGGTGGCGGACCCATGACAAAGGCATCAAGAAAAAAATAGCATTATTTGCTGTTACATGTACTTTATGATCATCTCAGGAAATATTGGACTGTTTCAGAAATATTTATTTATTTATAAAAGTTCCTCACAGCACCTTTAAGATGTGACCATAAAGATTGTTGATACATCCAGTATTTTAATATCAGTGCACCAAACCATGCTTAACTGCTCCTGCCTCTGTCAAGGGATCCGTATGCTGGATGGGATTGTGACTGACGCCATCGAGGCCAGTTCTATTGGGTTCAATCCGGACCATGTGGACATCTACAGTGCCAGCTGGGGGCCCAACGATGATGGGAAGACAGTGGAGGGCCCCGGCCGCATGGCCACGAAGGCATTTGAGTACGGTATCCAGAAGGTAAACAGGCTCTTCATACTCACATTCAGCTGGTGTGCGCTCAGACTGGTGCTCCTAGTGGGAGCTATTATCTGCAGCGACGATGGCAATCAGATAGAACACAATCAATAAGGACAATAATGTGTTCAGCTGCTGTTAGTAAAACTCAAACACAAAATTACATTGCTGACATTTATATTGGGAAGTTTATTTTTTATGTCAGAATTACCAATACTTGTTACACCAAATACCCTGGAAGGATTTCTCCTGTATTTTTTAAAAAAATTCTGTAATAGTATTAAAACAGCAGTAGTATGTATTGCAATGTAATCTACACTGCAGTATCTGATAGAGCGATATGTTCTCTGTCCTCTGCAGGGTCGCGGAGGGAAAGGCTCTATCTTTGTTTGGGCATCGGGTAATGGAGGCCGCCAGGGCGATAACTGTGACTGTGATGGTTACACAGACAGCATCTTCACTATCTCAATCAGCAGTGCCTCCCAGCAGGGCCTGTCCCCATGGTACGCTGAGAAGTGCTCCTCCACTCTGGCCACAGCGTACAGCAGTGGAGACTACACAGACCAGAGGATTGTAAGTAACAAGCCCTGTTAATTCCCTTTAATATCATGTCATATCAAGTTCTAGTTTTTGATCAAGGGACATTACATGTTATATTAGGTTGTCTGCAAACATGTATTTCCTTTTCATGTTATGCTTTGCTTTCAGACTAGTGCTGATCTGCACAACGAGTGCACTCAGACTCACACCGGAACCTCGGCCTCCGCCCCGCTGGCAGCTGGAATATTTGCCCTGGCGCTGGAGCAAAAGTACGCAATACTGCAAATAAAACACCTGATACTCACAAACTTTTTTTTTTTTTAGAGGCAATTTGCAATGGACTTCATCAATCTTCATCAATATCAGTAAATACTCACTATCTGCCTCCATGACCATCTTCCCTCCCTCAGTAAAGATCTCACCTGGAGAGACATGCAGCACATCGTGGTCTGGACCTCAGAGTTTGATCCTTTGGCCAATAACCCCGGCTGGAAGAAGAACGGAGCAGGCCTGATGGTCAACAGCCGCTTTGGCTTTGGCCTTCTCAACGCTAAAGCCCTGGTGGACCTGGCAGACCCTGCTACCTGGAAGCACGTGCCTGAAAAGAAGCAGTGTATCGTCAAGGATGACTCTTTCCAGCCCAGGTATGTCTCACAGCTGCTCATGTCTACTTTTTTTCACTGTTTAGAATAATGTTAATAAATAAGTAAATAATTTCTAAATAACTGGTATCCATAATCATGATTGTGTTGAAGACCCAAAGCAACACTATTGAAGTTCACTGTTGCAGTCTACACATTTTCACATTATGACAAACGATCAAATCTAAGAGATTCCTTTTGTAATATCATGTCACCTTTAAAAGTCCTACAAGGATATTTTCTAGTCACATTTAATATACATTAGCTATTTGCGACACATCCTGCAGTCTCTCTTTCACTTGCTTCCTAAACAAATGCACGCACCGTTAGCATGCGCTTGGGCACTGGTGTCGTAAAAACACTACCGCTTTTGTCCAAAGGTGCCGCTAGAATCAACTAAAAACTAAAAGCTCCCTCGTAACTACTTTAAATTTGAGGTCAATTAATCAACTCTGAACACTGCAGAGAACAAAGGAATTTAGTATCTAAATCCATATACCTGGACAGAAACTCAGAATTAAGAACCCTCTACTTCTGTTTTTCTCACCAGACATTGTTTTAATGACCCGCCCAAATAAAGCTTATAGGCGGCCATATTTAGTTTTAGACACAATGCTTTAACATCCTATTGTGTCACCTGTAGCCAGCAGCTACACGGCCAGCAGAGTTTTGTGCTCCTTTAAGTGTCCACTTTGCAATTTGCTTTGGATTATGAGACTCAATAGCACAGACACCCGGTTGCCCTATTGCCTTGCTACATCCCTGTCTAATCCCGAGGATTTGGCTCAACGTTTAGTGGGCTACAACCCCCTCCAGCTTTGTGCCCTGGCTTGAATGAGGAAATCCTTTCATTCATGTGTGGCAGAGTTGGGGAATAACTGTTTTGGCAAATGAATGATCAAAGGCATCCAAATCTCTCTATGCATCTTATGTTTGCTGGTGGTGTGCCTATAGCTATACTTTTAAAGCTATATTGCATAACTTTTCCATGTATATATTGGTCACACACAAGTCATTGCCAAATGAGTTGACTCAAGGTTAATTAAGCCTATAAGCTCTACAAAACTCTCTCTGTATTTCTCAGTATGGCAGCGTTAACAAACTGTCACAGGAGCTCAAGAAGCGCCCACGAAATGTGCTGACAGTGTTGTTGTAATTACTCAGAATTCCTCATGGGGCAGACCGAAGTTACGCACTATAGCTTTAATATTTCCCACTTTGGGGACACCATTGAATTCACATTCACCATTGAATCACGCCATAATATGGAATGGGTGCGGTAGGAGAATGCTGTTGTTTTTTTTACCCTGCTCATGTTACCCAGACCTATAGGTAGAGTAATGAGATGTCAGGGAACTACAGGGAGAGAGATATCTTGTGTGTTACATTCCCGGCTATTTTAATGCATCCCACAGGGAGCTGAAAGCAGCAGGGGAGATCACTATAGAGATTCCAACCAAAGCCTGCGTGGGGCAGGAGAACGCAGTCCGCTCATTGGAGCATGTGCAGGTGGAGGCCAGCATTGAATACACCAGGAGAGGGGACCTGCACATAACACTTACCTCCCCATCAGGTTAGAGACGCGCACAAACACATACAAACACATACAAACCACACATGTTTGAGTGAAATGACCAAGATCTCAACTGACATATCCTTTTGGGGCTTTTACCCCGTCAGGTACCAGTACGGTGCTGCTGGCTGAGCGAGAGAGGGACACGTCTTCTAATGGCTTCAGAAACTGGGACTTCATGTCCGTCCACACGTGGGGTGAAGATCCTGCTGGCACATGGACCCTTAAGATCACAGACACTGTGAGTTACATGCGTAATTGGTTACAGAGCCATCCTTTCTCAGATAGTCTCCTCAAGCAGATTTTAGTCTACGGTAACCAATGTGTTTGCTGCTTTGTATAATTGCTATGCGTCTGTCGGTTCTTCCTGAGTTCTAACAAACACGATCTCCCCTCTCACAGTCGGGCCGTATGGAGAACATGGGTCGGATTTTGAACTGGAAGCTGATTCTTCACGGAACGTCGGAGAAGCCAGACCACATGAAGAAATCCAGGGTGTACGTTCCCTACAACGCTGTTCAGAACGACCGCCGTGGTGTGGAACATATGGATGACATGATAGAGGTGAGCACAATGCAACAGAATGTAAAGCTAAAAGGATGAGGATTAAGTAAAAAAAAAAAAATCATAACGATCCATTGTTGAGATGCGTTTTAACGTCTGTTGAAATTAGGTAATACAAAAACTTGCAGACATAAAATCTACAGACATAATACAGATGGGTCTGTATTTAAGACCTTTTGGGGGTCATATGGTTAAAAAGAAATTGCACTTTCATGTTGCACTTAGTTGTAGCACTTTGTAGTATTGCTTATTTGAAGTTAATGCACTTACATTATTCTCGCTATTCATGGGGTTGCACTTTCATGGTTTAATGCACTTATTGGAGGTCGCTTTGAATAAAAGCCTCAGCTAAATGAAATGCAATGTAATATTACAGTTTCCGTGTTAGTATTTGCGCAGTGAAATATACAGTTTTGTTCATGGCTCTCTAGTATGTGCTCTTTAGGACATTTGAAATGAAACAAGGATTATGAAATTGAAGTATCCACCTTTATCTAAGTTTACAACCAAATTTGGTGAACATTCTTGAAGCCGCAGCACTTTTCTGTCCCCACAATGGTACATGCACAGTGCAAAAGTACAATGACAGCCATTGTTTAATTTTAGGTCCATTGTGCTGGAATACAAAGCCAACCCATTACAAAAATAGGTCCATGTCCAGGTGCTGTAAGGATGTTTGATACCATTTAACTGGAAGGCCACATAATGATAATCTCGTCATCATTTCAAAATAAACAGAATAGAACACAGTTATGCTGTTTTTAGATCACACACCAATAAAACGTCTCCTTTCTTTTTTTTTTCTGGTGACACAGGAGCCCACACGCTCCGAACTACCCCCGAAGACTGAGACTGAGCCTGCGCCAGATTCACTTCCTTCCAACCCAGAGGAAGAGCCCAAAAAGACCACAAACACACCCTACTCCCCCTCCCTAGCCCTTCTGCGTCTGCTCCAGACAGCCTTCAACAGGCAGAGTCCAGCCCAGCAGCACCAGTACGTAGCCAGAGCCTCGTCAGATTGGACGAAGCAGCAGCAGCAGCAGCCTGGCCGGAGCCTCTCTCCTCCAGCAACTAGACTCCCCACTAAGATGTTGTACCAGGCCCTGGACATGATCAACAAGTTTCAAGGCCCCGACGACAGTGTGTACAGTGACTACAGCGATGGCTTCTACAGCACCAAGCCGTACAGGCACAGAGATGACCGACTGATGCAGGCCCTGTTTCAGATGATTGATGAAAAGCGCAAGTGAATGCCTTAGAGGGAGAGGAGAGGAGAGGAGAGGAGAGGAGAGGAGAGGAGAGGAGAGGAGAGGAGAGGAGAGGAGAGGAGAGGAGAGGAGAGGAGAGGAGAGGAGAGGAGAGGAGAGATAAAAGGTCATGTCCACATGTACACAGATATAAAATTACCCCTCTCCCCCCCTAGTTTGCACTGTAAGTACACATGACAGTGTTTTAGAATATCTCTCTGTACACACAGGTTGGCGCATGCTCTGTAGATATAAACAACAATTGACGCCAACGTTTCTCAAAAACCCACCAAAGACAGAAACACAGAATATTCCAAAATTCCCACATTGGCAGTAGTTTTCAAAATACTGTTTGCATGTGGACAAAAGGCCAAACCGCACAGAAAAAGTTATGATTACCAGTGTACGTGTGGACATGGCCTGCGATGAGGTGGAAGCTTGGTTGTGTATTGGTTGGGGGGCAGAGGAAAAAGGCGTAGAGAGAAAGCAGGAGGATGGGGTTGTTATAGGGGCATTAGAATGGAGGAAAATAGAAGAAAAACTCAAGAAAGAGAACTCTTCCACTTTGTTCTGTTTTCCTCCCCCAAATATGCTGCAAATATGATTCATTCATTAATCAATTCTTTATTTCAGTCATGCAGAAATGTAGCCTGGCACCGCCCGCCTACCTACTTCCGCTCAATTTTCATTTCACTTCAGTAGTCTGTACAAATGAAATGAAGTACGTTGGTCTGGTTGGACCAGGCTAGCAAAAATGTGCAGTCCACTCATAAAAGCAGTTAAGAGTACATAATAAGGAAGGAGGGGTAGGCCTCTGTCTCTCTTCTCTTCACTGCCTGATCAAGCATGCCACCTTTAGAGTTTTGAATTTGAATTAGTATATATATATTATCTATATATTATACAAAGACAATGATTGTAACATGGTTTTGAAAACACTTGATATCTCAAATCTTCACTTTAAAAAAATACAGTTTCTATTTGTGTTTCGCCATTTTCCTACAAAGCTTTAATGTTGTTATGGGACACCCTCTCAATTAATTCACTTTTGAGGAAAAACTGATCCTTAAAAAACTGACGTCAAGTCTTTAAATAAGATTTGGCGTACATTCAAAACATAGCGATCTTAAGAAATGAATTATTAAATTGATCAGCAATTTTAATTGTTTGAACTGTGTTGACAAAAGATTAATTCTCAGGGTGTCAACACTGGGCGAGAGAGAAACAGAATCATATTCTTGATTCTTCTAAGTATTTAAGAGAAATATATAAAGATTATATTGTAAAAATATATGCACATGAGACAGCGTAGATGCATAAATACACTATTAGAAAAAGAGAAAACATACCCAACCTCTACTCTGGTGATAAGGGATGGCTGATGGAATGCTTGGAAGTCTTTCTGTTGGAGTAACGGTACTTTCAAAATCGAAAAACACAACAGATTTATCCTCTTCTTGTGCAACTTGTTTAGTTTTGTATTAGTACAATGCTGCATTAAATGAAATATTTTTCTAAGGATCCTCATAGTTTATGGTAATAATATATACAGTGTCGAACCCTTGAACAGTTTATTTTCGTGTGGCGTAGTTCACTCAATAACTTCAAAGTCAGTGCAATTACCATAACTAGACACGAACACTGCCAAAATCTCTGCCGTCAAAAAGCTTCTGTGTATTTCAGTGAATGTGCTAACAGCTAAAACGTTGTTTGTTCATCATCAGCGATTTTTAGTTCTGTTTTGTATTAATGGGACCTATCACACTTTTAGAAGATGACCAGAAACTCTGTAGAATAGGGGCTCTGCACAACAACCTCCAAGCACATTCATCTGGAACGCCTTAATGATATAAGCTGTAATAAATGTAATATACTTATATTCACGTGGTGTACATCAATTTTACAGATGCTAGTGTTTAAGACATGAATAGTTCAGAATCCTTAATGCAGAGTCTCTATCCTCCAGCTTGGAACTGCCCGCCCCGCTTCTCTGCCAACAAGGTGACAGGAAGAAGAAGATGATTGAGACAACGCTCCACATTCACCCTGTAATCTATCCATTCTTCAGTGTAGCCCGTGCTGTTTTCTTCATGTTTTTTTTTTATTTTATTTTCTTGACTGACACTTCAGTCCAGAGTTGTTTACATAAACCAATGTTATGTTGCAATTCCTGTATGGATGTTCAAAAAAATAATAATTATAAGATTTATCGTAATAAATTGCAAAGTGACCTCTTGAGTCCGTTTGAGTCTCTGGCAGCGTACAGGAATTCTGGGAATTGACATGAGCTGTGGCTCGGTGGTTTGATCCCCTGTCCCCCCGCCACATGTCGAAGTGTACCTGAGCAAGACACTGAACCCTAAATTGCTCCCGATAGTTATCCTGCTTTCGGTGTATGAATGTGTGTGTGTGAATGGGAACGTTGGAATGGGAACAGGTCTTCCTGAAAAAGAGTCTCCTGTCTCAATGGGATTTACCTGAATAATAATGGTTAATAAAAAATAAAAATAAATTAGAATATATTCCTTGGTGTTACATCAAATTCTTTTGAATTTGAGTTTTGGTGTGGGTAATGTGTTTGTCCTGAAATGGAGGCTAGTGAGCGGCCCATATCAGTATAACCAATACTATATCTATATATATATATATAGGCTATATATATATATATACTGTATATATATATAGTTAGCATTGGTGATATCAGTGATTCTTGAGAAGTGGGACAAAACAGGGTGCAATGTTTAAAAATACAAACCCTATGTTTCGGCAAATTAAATTACATTTAGGGGAGAGTGGCCTAAGTTGTGCCACTTTTTACTCAAAGTGACTTTAAAGTGAGGCTTTGACAGTAACGTCTCCAACTCTCATATATACATATATTTTAGGGTGGTGTGCATCCCTGGCAATAAAAACTTTGGATCTGGAATAAACTGTTGAAGAAATATAGCTCTCGGAAAAAAAGTTGACTTGTGGCACAACTTGCCCCCGATGTGGTGTAAGTTGTGCCGTTAGAGAGAATACCATGGGGTAAATTGTGCCATTGATCTATATCTCATAAACTGTAATGCAAGACAAATTCATTAGACAATCACTTATTTAAAGCCACTACGAGTAACATGGCACGTTGGCGTCCCCTTTGGACAAAAGCGGTAGTATTTTTACGACGCCCGCTGTCGCAAAGCGCGTGCCAGGCGCGTGAGTGCGAACTGAGAAGGGAGCAATATAGGCCTAGTGCATGTCCGTGTGTTGAAAGTGTGAGGACTCTTTTCGGCTCTGTAAGAGTGGTTTTGACACTGCATCAACTAATGCCAGTCACTGCCACAGGCACCTGATTGCAATGAGTTGAGCTGTGTCACCTAACTACTCTCTCTCACGGAGCTGAAAGATTACGTGTCCGACCGTGTCCGACTCCTCACAGAAAGCGAATGAACGATAGACGGCAGTTAGTATGGATCACGATGAGGTAATGTGTTTATGTTGTTGTAAATAATTACTATTTCAGATAATGGTTATCTGATGATGGTGAAGCAAAGCAAACTTTGTGTTAGTACCAACCGCTCATTCATTTAGGAGTAAACACTGCAGTCTAGTTTCGCTCTCGTGAAATTGTATACACGTTGCTTGGCAACGCCCTCGTCCCCCGTAGCCTATATCACTCTCCCTTTTAGCTTTTCTTCATTGCATTCTCTTTTTTTTCTTTGATGGTTCAGCCCCGTTATCAGTCATTATGACGACAAATAACTGTATCAAACAAGGCTCCCGCTCCCCTTCCCTCACCTGGAGGGATAGGCTTCTCAATTCACGTTGCTGCGCCACACTGAAATCTGCGACCAATACGGATATGTGACCATAGAGCTTGCACGAGCGAACCGAAAATCGGACTGGGTGTTCGTTTGCTGTTAAAGGTAATTTATGATTATCAGAGGAAACATGAGGCTGTTTAAAAGATATTTAAATGTTACTCGTAGCCGCTTTAAGGTGTATTTAAAGTAAATAAAGTAAATATTTTACAATGATTGAAGACAATTTTCTTAAACAAGGCCTAGCAGATCTAGGTGGTTTTACCTGCAAAAGCTCACGATGACAAAGTCACCATCATCATCTTTCTGGCCATCTGAACTCTCATCAGTGGTGTTGTTAAGTGGAATGGAGATGTCACTCTCTTCTGAGCTACTGTAGACAATCACTTTCTTTTGGTGACCAGCGTATACAGCCATGCCAATGGCACAACTCTCAGAAAGGTACTTTGCAATAGCTGCTCCGCCCCCTTGTAGAACCAACTGCCACCTGGCATATGCGATTCCCCCTCCATTTCTGCCTTTAAATCAAGGCTCAAAACCCATCTGTACACCCTGGTTTTTCCTCCCCATTAACTATCTTACCTCTGCACTACAATCTTTGTTTATATGTGGCTGTCTGGTCTTTATGACTTTTATTTTGGTTATTGTTATTTTACCTTCATTTTTTACCTACTGAATGCACTATGTTCAGCACTTTGGACATTGCAAACTGTTATAAATGTGCTTTTATAAATACATTTTACTTACTTACTTATAACTCACCCCAGGCCCTCGGGCACAAATCACCCCAACCCCAGAATTTTGGATAATAAGCATGATGCAGCAGTTTAGGGCTGACATTGTGCTCACTATATAGACACAAAGTGTAGCATACTAAAGCACTAAAACATGTGTCAAATGTTTTCAAACATGTTTATAATTGTTCAGACACAATAATCAAAAAACCTTGATCATGGAAATTTTACTTTGAAAGGCAAAAAAACGTTTTTTGAGCTTAAATGTGCTTATATCTTATTCCATGTTTCTCCATTCTTTACAGGATGAGTTAAATGGATGGCTCTTCTTAAATATCTGGTCACATTACCAATTTCTTCTTTGGTTTTCTAGAAACAAGGGGTGGCACAACTTCCCCACCGGCACAACTTAGGCCACTCTCCCCTATGTATCCAACATGTACTAAGCTACTGAGCTAAGCTTTGACACAACCTTCCAGCTTCTTTTTTTTTTACCATCATTAACACTATCGTCAGAAAAATAACTTCTTCAGAAATTGTAAGTCGGTGTTGACATGTCATGGTTGCGAAACAGGACTTTCAAGATTCGGAATGTAAAATATTCTAAAACTACAACTCTTATCAGAACCTGTCTGACTCTGCAGAGGTAGAATTTGTCAAGAGGTCATGCCCCCTTATATTACATTTTACATAATGAAATGTCTGACGGTGTTGACTTACAGTAAAGTGGTCCCACCACTTAGAATTCTTATAAAATATGAATGTGTTGTAGAAAAACAGTTTTTATTTATATGAGAGATGATTTAGTGTTGCTTTTGATGAAAAAGCTCTTTTTAATCATTAAAGTAAATTTTTAATAGGTTTTATTGCATATATTGCACACTGTTTTGGATGTCGTGAGAAGATAACATGTGTCATATATTTGACATAATAATGATAAATTCAAATTTAAGGGGATAATTGTGCTCAAGACATTCTATTCTTAATCCCTAATAACATCTACCATTTTAATTTTTTTTTTTAGTTTTAAACATAACGGCAGTTACATATGGAAGACGGCCTTTTGTCCCGGTTCTCAAGAATATATATATATATATATATATATATATATATATTATATATATATATATATATATATATATATATATATATATATATATATATATATAAGCTATATCAGCTCAACAAAACTCTCTCGATCACCAACTTTAGATTTAATATTACAGTTGTATTTCCAACACCAACTTCCTCTATACTTTGGGCATATGGAAGCCAAAAGGGTCCGTGCTTGCAATTAATATTTTAATGTTGTGTTATATGTGTTCTCAATAAAACAAAGCTTATTTTCTCGTGATATAAAAAAAACAAGGTTGTTTCCTCTTGCTGTTTTTCTCATAATATTAAATGCCCTTACCTCAAGATCATGAGTAGCCTACAAGCATTCTCATCTTCCGTAGATTTATGACCAAATATCTGAAAAACTGTAGTGTTTGGGCTAATAGCCAATGTCAGTATGCACACATTCTAAACTTAGACGTACACATAGTATACATACTTCTAAAACGTAAGCATACTGGCATAGTCATTGTTGTAATTTTAGCTCACTAAAGCTCACTTTAGCTCATGTGAGCATTTTACTCAAAGCACAACTGTGACAAAGCTCAGCCTCACAGAGATGCTAGCGAGTGGAACACACTTTCACTATGTAGTTAACACAAACAACATTCTCATTCACTCAAACAGAAAATCAGAAAATCTCACCACAAATATTTCAGCAACGAAATGATTGGAATCAGTTTGAGGGCTTATTATTCATTCATAATACATATTATATCTTTAGAATATGTTGTGGACCTGTGTTTAGAGCTGACATGCAGTGCTTCCTTGCATTGTATTTCGTATTGACTGCCACCACCTTGTGGACAGACAGATTACAACACCCTGCTGATGTGAAAGTGTCAAAAAAAACTCTCTTACAGGATCATAAAATACTTGAGATGTATTTACTGACCCTCTTAGGTGATGAGCAGGAATTTATGAAAAATCTGAGCATTTATTGAGTTTCCTCCAATGGGTTTTTGAGTGGTTACCCGTAGTCTGGAGTTTATCATCATACTTGCAACAGGAGTAGAAGGAAAGAATGTTAAAAAGTCTTGTCTTCTCGTCACTGCATTTTCAATTGTACATTTCATATTTTTTTTCTGCGTGTGTCGTATCCTCCTCTCCTCCTCAGCTCCTCCCGTTTTTCTCAGATTCCACGCACATCTGGTTGCCTTGGTTTTTCTCCAAAACTGGATACTGCAAAAGCCTGAGGGGTAAAGTCATGGCATGTGAGTGAGTGTGTGGGTGTGCATGTTGTGTGCGTCTGTGTGTATGGGGGGTAGATATGTGAGGAAAAGAGCGGTGGAAAATATTATAAAAGCAAAGAGAAGAGAGAGAAAGAGGGAGTAGTATGGTAAGAAAACAATCACTGGCGGAAAACAGTTGAACTGCATATTTCCAGGAAGAGGCTGAGTGAGCAGAGGACAAGCAGAGAGAGAGAGAGAGAGAGAGAGAGAGAGAGAGAGAGAGAGAGAAGAAGAGTTTTTTTTCTTGGCAAAAAAAGTGGCCTCAGTCAAGGGTTTTTGTGTTTATCCACCAGCAGGTCACGGTATGGCGCTGTTCCCGTTCTGCAAGACGCCCACAGGTCAGTACAATCTAAGCCACTGCTCCAGCTCTCCTGCTAGTTGTGTGTCATACAGTATGGTTGTTTTTTTCCCCTCACTTTTTGTTTTTGATTGATTTATATAACCAATGTGTGTGCTACGTCTGAGCACAGCAGCTGCTTTAAAGGCGAGGAAGTCTGGACTGAGACAGATTTTATTTAACCTTTATTTAACCAGGCAAAATTGCTTCAGGTCAAATGACCTCTTTTCCGAGCAAGGCCTGGCCAAAATGGCAGCAGCTAGAATAAATAAAATACAAGACAAGAAGAAAGCACAGACATGAGAAAACAGAGACGAAAGCACAGACATGAGAACATAAGGAGAAAGCACAGACATGAGAAAAATACATACGTTTCAGTGGGTGAAAAAGAAGAACAGTTTTCAGACAATGATAAAGTGCTACTCAGTGAAACATTGACACACTCCGAAATTCGTCATTAAAAAACATGTGAGCCGGGTTTTAAAATCATTCATAGTGATGAGTTCTTGTAATTTGAGTGTTTTTTGTAAAGTGTTCCAGGCGGAGGGAGCAGAGTACATGAAAGCCCTCTTCCCAAACTCAGTACGAGTTCTGGGGACAGAGGTGGAAAGAAAGTCCAGAGAGCGTAAACTGTATGATGGATTTGATTTAAAAGTGAGGTATGTGCAAAGATATGAGGGGAGTAGTCCAGTAATTGCTTTGTAAATGAAGGTGTACCAGTGAAGAAGCCTGTGAGCTGACAAGGACAGCCAGCCTACTTTAGAATACAGGGTGCAATGATGGGTGAGTGATTTACAGCCGGTAATGAATCTTAAAGCACAATGATATGTAGCATCAAGCATATGCAGTGAAGTAGAGCAGGCATTCATGTACAGTACATCACCATAATCTAACAATGGGATAAAAGTAGCAGCAATTAGCCTTTTTTTAGAAACAAAAGAAAAACAGGATTTATGCCTGAAATAAAAGCCCAATCTCACTTTTAATTTCTTTGCCAGGTTCTCAATATGGGGTTTAAAAGACAAATTGTCGTCAAGGATGATACCAAGGTATTTATAAGTGGAAACAGTCTCAATAAGTGTACCTTGAGCTGTAAATAAAGTGGGCCAACAGTTAGTTTTATCCCTAGATTTAGTGAAGATCATCATTTTAGTTTTATCTACATTAAGTACTAGTCTTAAAGACAGGAGTTGGGCTTCTATTGCTTTAAAAGCAACTTGCAAGTGTTCAACAGCCATTAACTCAGATGATGTGAAATGTAAACACCAAGGCTTTTTAAAAAGCTTTTCTCAAAAGGATTTTGATGAGCAATCTGATCCCGAAGAAAGGTCCAGGAAGAAGAAAAACAAGATTCCTGATTAATTCAAGACCCTTTGTGCATTGATCCCAATTCCAAAACATCTTGACAGAGCATGCACATCAGGGGAATGTACGCGGATAATATGAAGATAAACATCTACGTTCACTCACATGTGCTTCTACTTTGTTTCTATCTCATGCAGCCATAATTCAACCTTTGGTTCAATATCAATCTCTTCTCATAAATCTCTATCAACCGTCAGCTCGGTTTGCCTACTGGTGTATTACTCTTTCCTCAGTATGGTTTTACCATGTTGTATATTGCATCAGCGTCCGCTCTTTATCTTGTGTTTTTACTGAATTTCCTCAAAATCAGAAAGGGCCTTGCGATTACCTCATTGTACGTAAATAGTCACTGGGAATTACAAGTTTTTAACATCCCACCCATATTCATGTCTCATGTTTACATAATAAGTTACGTCTCATGTTTATATAGTCAATAAAGATACAAACGTAAGCTTTAAAGGTTTCATTATTTGTGCAGTCACAGGTTGCTTCACACTTCCAAAGGGAGAAATGTCTAAAGCAAGTAGAATGTGCTGATGAGTATACTAGCACAGGGGCCATTTCATTACCTCTGTGTTTTTCCTTCCAACAGGAATGGTCAGAGTGACCAGAATACAACTGGTCCTGTACTGTGTTCTCCTGTCTCTTATCATATGTAAGCATACAGAACAATATGTTCCTTTTTTTCACAGAAAAATAGAAAAACAAGTTTGGTTTTCAAATGAAAAGAAAATCCCATGTTTTGCCCCAACAGACTTCCTCCAAGGACGTAAAGCCGCTGTCAGTGTGAAGTTAACTCATCCTATCTTCCGTGCCTTGGGACGGGAAAAGGGAAAAGAAATGAAAGACATGTCGGTTGTCAAGGTAGCAGCAGCACCAAAGACTCCTCTGGAGACCCCATGGGGTGCTCCTTTAGTGTGGGGCGACACGCGTAGCTCAGCTCTGCGCAGGTCTACATTTGCACGGCGGGGAATCCGTACCGGTTTGGTGGCCCTTGTGGTGGGAACGTATGCCCACTATGTCCAAAGCTTCCTCTCTTCAGCTGAAACACACTTTCTCCCTGGCCAGATGGTCACCTACTACATTCTCACAGACAATCCCCGTACTCTGGAGCCCCCCATGAAGTTGGGTCCCGAACGAGAGCTGAAGGTGCTTCCTGTGGCTGAGCTTCCTGGGTGGGAGAGGCTGGCCTATCGCAGGATGGAGCTGATCGCCGACGCCATCAAGAACCCCATAAACAGCGAGGTTGACTATGTCTTCTGTGCCGACATAGACCAGGAGTTCATGGCCCCTGTGGGAGAGGAAATCTTTGGAGATCTGGTGGCCACGTTACACCCAGAGCTCTACGGGATGCCTCGAGACGCATATCCTTATGAAATGGAAGAGGTCTCGTCAGCTTTCGTTGAAGAAGACGAGGGAGAGTACTACTACACCTCTGAGTTGTACGGAGGCTTGGTTTCTGAGATGTACACACTGGCTCGAGCCTGTTCTTTGCTCATTCTGAAAGACCACGCTAACAGGGTAACGGCCAGGGGTATGGAGGAGAGCTACCTGAACCGCTACCTGATCGACCACAGGCCCACCTGTGTGCTGTCACCAGAGTACAGCTGGTGGGACTCAGCC
This sequence comes from Hyperoplus immaculatus, assembly GCA_949357725.1. Lineage (NCBI taxonomy): Eukaryota > Metazoa > Chordata > Actinopteri > Uranoscopiformes > Ammodytidae > Hyperoplus > Hyperoplus immaculatus. Next base: position 11,367,447 of record OX442350.1, on the reverse strand, counting down.
CTGGCTGCTAATGTGCCTGTACAAAGGCTAGTATCCTTGGGAAGACAATTAGAAGCTTAAGATAAGCAGAACAAGAGAGCAGCATGAATGTTGGGTCAATGTAAAAAGGCGGGTTCTGCTGGCCAAACCCATTGAAGTATGGATGAAGATCCAACTCCCTCATGAAGAGATATTTTCTTTAGTGTTAAACTTTGTTTTGGAGAAGGTTTCCTCTGAAATATGAGCTAATAGTGTTATGAGACAAGAGGATAAAACCACATACTCCAGTCATCTTCCTTCAATTCATTATTCATAATTTCCTATTAATTGTCTGTTATATTAGCCAATAAATGTAGCTTGCGATAAAGCAGAACTGCACAATCTACTCTCCATTAAAGACCCATCTGTGTGAACAGCATCTTTGCGTTGCCTGCTATCTCTTCCCCAGTGGACAAAAGACAAAAAATGACCTGTCTCTTTAAAAGAAGCACTGCCCTCTCCATTAATGTCAGCCTCAGAGATACTGCTCCGGTGGCTTTGTGGTCAGCAGCGATAAGAGTCAACAGTGTAAGTGCACACTTTCCCCACAGTGGCCAATCATTAACTGGAAGTGCTGCTCTTTCAAGGTATTTAAATACCAGGTAGTGGTAAATGGATACAACAGGATGCTGCTTGACCAGGTCAAACGTGTACACAAGTTACAATGATAAAGCTTCAGTAAAAAGCTCAAATATTTAGAAATATGTGAAACTGGTTCAGGAGTTTATTTTCATTAAGAACTGTTATTAACCCAAGCTCTAGGTAAAGGTCAACTCATAAGGCCTCATTTTGGTGGTTGGTATGTTCTCTCTCTTTATTCCATACAGACACACATACACACACCCGCACACACACACACACATGCTAACTGATTCACACTCCGCTCTCTGTTCAGTGTGTGTATGCTGTGTTTAAATGGGAGGGTTAAACAGCAGCAGATGGCTTTTTCTCACTGCCAACAGACTCAGTCCTCAGGGCCAGATCGCCACGTGGAGCGAAGCTGGAGATAACCTTCAGATAGTCCTTTGAAACTTTTAAGCATTATTTTTTTCAAATTCAATTATACACTGTATACCACACAGGAGGGTATCAGTATACAAACATACATTCAATTGAAATGAAATAAATTCTACTGAAATTGCTGAATGTAGCTTTCTGCGTCATAGCCCCCTGCATCCACATAACTACATGAAATAGCACAGTATATGCTCTGCAGATGCTCGTAAACATTTGCTGTGGGTTTGTTGTGAATGCCTTAGGCCTTTTCCCCTTTAAATAGGCTGTATGATCCTTGCTGAGTACCCCTTTTCATGCCATAATGCAACGTAGTTTAAAGAATTATTGGTTTAATCCCTGTCATGTGGTTAACTGGTGGTCAAGGAGACTATTGGCAGCAGGAAAACCTACAAGAAATCCTAAACAAAAAAAACCTATACTGCCTGTTTCTACATTAAATTAACTACCATCAAACTATTAATTTGTTGAAAGTTAAATACATAAAGACACATGTAGGCACACTTCTGCTCAAACAAGCTGTCTAAAAGCTGCACCTTTCGGCCAGTGATCTCACCAATGACAGTGCACACTGTTCCACTGACCTACAAATTATGTAGTTAGTTTAGTCAAAAATACATCAATAAGACAATCTTTCTCTTTGCTATTGGTCCACACCCTCTATGTCGGCTATTAGGTGCCATGGTGATAGTGTGATGTGCTTGCATGTCTAAAAAGGGAGCAGGCATATGTGCCTGCCAGAACAAGCAGATCAAGTCAAGGTGGATCAGCTTCTCCCTGAAATGCAGTCTTTGTGATGAAAATCAGTCTTGTGCTTTATATGCAAATGAGCACGGGGACTACCTGGGAGCAATGTACACAGAAAAAATAAAAATAATGAATTTAACAAGTGGGATGCCGACTGTTATCTATAACAGAAGATTTGCAACAACAAAACAAACTACAAAACACATTCATGTAAAAATCAAGAAGCTATTTGGAGTCTCCAGTTCACCTGTCCTGAATGTTTTTGTCCTGAGGGAAGACACTGGAGCATCTGGATAAAATCCAACCCAGGATGTTGCTGTGAGGCAACAGTGCAAGCTAATGGGCCACTGTGCCATGGCCATGCCTGCTTATTAGTGTCAATTATAGGTCACAGGTACTTACTTACTTACAGGTAAGTTAAACTGTGTGAGATCCTAATGATGGTGCAATTACTCAAGCCACGAGTAGGTGTTGAGAATTGAATCTCCTGTCCTTTAGTTGTGCTAAACTACACAAAATAATTGAGCTTCGCTACATAATTTTAAATATTTTACATAATGCGGATGAACTTCAATGTTGAACTAGAATTATGCAAATATCCATTGTTGTTTTTTCTTATCTGCTTATCAGTTTGTTTCCCTGCGACAAGAGTTTCTGTAATTTCAGTTTCCCATAATTTCTGTCTGAGGTTTTGAAACAGACTTAATGTGCAAATACAGTTCCAAAAACGTATCCAGCTGATATTGTAGAACAAAACTATTCTAAAAGTTACAAGCAATCATTGGCGATATCTCTAATAATTGCTTCTTGACCAAATAGAACATATAACCCGACAAGATAATGACTGAGATAATGAGCCACTTTCAATTAACATATCACACAAGGAACCCTTGCTGGCCTCTGAAAAGATTTGAGTGGATGTTGGTCTATTTGTTGGTATTAGCAATAAAGGATCAACGAATCATCGAACAACTCGAAATGTAAACCCTTTGATCCAGCTACAGAGAAGGGGCATCTTTATCACTGCTACTGATTCCAGTCTCCCTCCACTTGTAGGAGAATCATTTTGGGAAGAGAAAAAGCAGTGAAGAATGGATGAGTGTGTGACAACAAACAATTCAGGCACATTTGAAAGATAATTGTCAGCAGTCAATCTTCATACCAAATAGGTAATATGGTTTAGTAAGACCTTTACAGTCAGGTAATCCACAGTCTTGTTTAATTGTTAACAGCCTTAAACAAATGGTAAGTTATTTTAACGTATTCTTCACTGCGCTCTTGGGCTTCCGCCAGGCGACACCTCTGTAGACACAGGGGGAGCCTTAAAATCAATTAGTCCTGTCAGCCCAAGGCTTTATCTAATTGTTTGCTCAGCAGGCAACCTGTACGACAAACCAGAGCACCTCTGGAATTAGATAGACTTTAGTCTTTATAATCATCATTTAATAACAACCATATACTTTAGGCTATATAAGGGCACAATACAGGAAATGTAATGCTCTGAGGCAAAGTTGTCAAACCTGGTCAGGGTTTTGTAAATCTTAAAAAATTGACTGCATATCAGTGAGGGGCAGTTCACTTTGAGAAAGAGGAACTCATCTGTCGATGGGTTAATTCGCAAGTAATCTCAAATGTATGTGTGTGTGTGTGTGTGTGTGTGTGTGTGTGTGTGTGTGTGTGTGTGTGTGTGTGTGTGTGTCAGGGGGATGGGTGGGGTGAAGAGCTATGGTAATCAGCTTGATTCACACAGGCCTTTCCCCACCCTGCCCGAGGCGACTCCACATCAAAACATGCTGCCCTAATCACCAGGTCAGAGGGACTGACACTGGGAGATAGCGGAGGTGCAGCACACTGGAAGACACTCGTGCCCATTGTGCTGATGTCACATTCGTCCCCCATATCAATCATTAAAGGAACCACAAGAAAAATTATTATGGTCCATAGGCTATAGGCAAAGCAGTTCACAATATAATTTAATCACTGTGGTTGTGTATAGTTCTAAAAGGTGTTTAATTACAAGATGAAAATCATATGGTTTGGTTTAAATGTTATAGGGAGAATAAATGCAAAAGGTTTTTAAATGTAGCATACATAGGCCAAAATAGGCAATAGGCCACACAATCTCATATGTTTAGAGATTATGCTGATTGCTATTTCAAAGCCTTTTGAACAGTATTTTAAAAAAACTATGTTTACACTGGGGGTAAAACAGTCTAGGCCTGCCACCTTTAACAGTTTCAGTAGGCTATAGTTCCACTGTGTCAGCAAAACACAGCAGGCACAGGCAGTATTACTTACTACATGTGTGTGTGTTTGAGAAGGGGCTGTGGGCTTACAGTGAAGGGGAAACTGGTTACTCAAATGTTTCCCCAATAAGGCTTTAAAAGACCTGAGAGAACCCTGTGCAGTATTGGTACTGTAATAGCAAAACCCAATTGTAAAAACTCATTGTAGGCCTACACTTAATTTATCTTCTAAAGCACAATAATATATGCTATGGTGTTACACTGTAAAGTTCACTGTGGTTGGAAAGTGAAATACACACAACAAGACAGCAAGTCAGGACCAATCCACTACTGCGAGCCCTCCAGGCAGCAGCTGTAGTCCCTCCCCGAGCCAGGCTGAGCACAGGGAGCCTGGGCTGCTATATGCTCCAGCCTCAAAGGGACGATGGTGGAGGGCTGGTAAAGATGGCGGCGCTCTCCGAGGATGGGAGGTACGGATTAAATTGTGGCCAACAGAGCGCCGACAGAGTCACCGTATTGCACGTCAAATTGACCGAGACAGCACTGAAAGCGATAGAGAGCCACCAGACGTGTAAGGTGAGTGAAACGGCCTTTTATTTCAGGTAAAAAAAGAGTCGGGACTGTCGGGCTGACACGGCTCGTCTCAGCTGGGAAGCTGCACTGCCACGCACAGCTAATGCTACGAAGTTAGCTAAGCTGTTGACAGGGCGACATTCTCACTTGGTTTGTGGTCATATTTATTTTGTGTCAATAAAAACTTTCATCCGGAGAATATAAATGAGTCCTTGGCCTCACGCGCTGACCATGTTTTACGAACTGACAAATGTTATTAAACCCAGGAAAGCTCTTGGTAAAGTTAGACAGTAATTAGCCTAGGTTAGCTGTAGCTGTCTGAAGCCCCTGTTCTGCGTCGGCCAGCCAAGTCCAATTTTTTCTCTCTCTCTTGCCAAACATACGTTACTTCGACCAAATTAGGAAAGCATTTAAAATTCATATATACGAAAACACTCCTCACCAGACATGCTTTTCAAGCTAAATGCTTGAAGTAAAGGCTTAGTTAACTAGCATGAACTTTCACTCGATAGTGTTGCGTTTGCGGGCAGGGTGGAAATGTAGGGGTAAATTAGGGCAAAATGTAACTTGATAACAAGTTAACAGTGTCGATGCAGGCACGTCGTCGTTGGCTGCTCAGGTTCCCATATGGTTAGAAGTTTTAGCCAGTTAGCAAACGTAACAGCACAACCTGGCGTGGATATGAAGCTCAGCCCTTTATAGACATTTAACTTAGCCTACTTGATCAAAAAAACTGTTGCGGTCCAACGAGCACACACTGTAGGCCTATCCACAGGATGTAACTTATATGTGCAAGTGCCTCAAAGGTTTACATGTCATGAGCTTATATAGGCTACAGTCTATGGTCATGAGCCAATATGTATTCCCTGGCTTGTTTCCCAAAATGCAGAAAATATTTTGCATACCATTACTCACTGCAGTACTGCATAAGAAGAGTAGGCCCAGCAATTACAGATATAGTTTAAGAAAGCAACAAAACCTTTCATTTTAATTTTTAAATGTAATCATTTCGATAACTTACGCTTCTATCTTGGACATTTTGTTCAAAATAAAATGTGTCAAAATACTTTTTATCCCACCCTGAGTAGAACACCAGCAGTCACTGAGAAGCTTTCGAAACGGAGTTGCTAATAGGGCTAATAGGGTACTGCATAACTGTGCAGATTAAATATAACTTGTTAATCTTGAACTGTGCAAATGGAGTAATCTTGTTGAGGTGCTACTCTGGTGAACTAATCTGGAGAGACCTCTACAGTCTTGGGTTGCAGAGGCCTGAGGCCAAGTTACCTGAGGGATACTCTACCAAGAGCAACGCCATTGCATAAGGCACTGACTGGGCCCAGGTCTGCGCACAGGGCCCATGTACTGTAGCTTAGCATGATGGGGCTGTGGTGTTCAGTGGTCTCTCTCTGTCACTGCTTTTTAGGGCATATGGTATGTATCTGTGTGTCATACACTACTCACACCCTTGTATATGATACTTTCGCTCACTGGCATCCCCATGTCATACAGATAAAAGATAAATAGCACAACTAAATTAGTATGCTTTTAGTCCATTTCTGACAACTGGCAAATGGAGTCGTCACCAAGTTGAATGAATTCTTTTGTGTGACGGCCCATGCTACAACCTTATTGGATGTGGTAATGTTGGTCTGTGCGCTGCATTGAACGGCAGCCTGCCATCTCTTGCTGACTGAGCAGCCCAAACTGCCTGCTTTTTGTTTCTCTCTCTCCCTCTCAGTAATGTGTGTTGCAGCTCAACCAGTCATCGAACTATGGAAGCTGGCTATCTTTGTCTTTCTGTGGTGATGTGAAATGTGATCAGGTGTGTGTGTGTGTGTGGATTGGTTGGTGTGTGTGTGTGTGGATAGTGGGGGAGGGAGTCAGTCAGTGGCTTGGAGTATCTTAGCTTTAACAGCCATGACATGGTTCTTCCAGTACACATTTTATCCTTAAGGCCAGGACACACCAGTCCGACTACCCGAAAATGGAGACTGCCGATTCAGGGAGCTCCAGTCTTCCCGTCGCGGCCGAAAAAGTGCAAAGAACACACCAAACCGACTGCTGAGTTTCCGTACGCTTTGCGCTTGCGCGGGACGTAATGTCTCCATAACAGCAGGCGGCGCTAATCTGTATTGTGGCCCGAAAAAATACGTAAGCCGGAAATGATGGGACAGCTCTGTAGACCATAAACATAGATAGAAATACGTATTTATATTTATGGACCATAAAGAGCACCATTTTTAGCAGAGAGTGTCGAGCATGGTGTCGAGCAGTCAACAAGGGTTGATGCATGTGAGTACTCGCTGAACGAAACAAACAAACACATTAAAACGATGGCTAACTGTTGTTAGCTGTTTGTGCTACCCGCCTCACTTCCGGGCTTCACTGATTCGCTAGCCCTCCACAAATCAAATTGCTCCAACTGAAAGACTGCCCGCCGCCGATTGAAGAAGCCGACGACATACGACGACCGATTTCACGGCACACACCAAACAGATTCGTGTCCCCGCCCCCTCCCGACTCTACGACGGTGATTATCGGGCCGGTGTGTCCTGGCCTTTAGTCATTTGCATATTGTTACATGTGGTCAGTTAGCAATAGCAACATATTTCAATGTACAGGAATGTAAAGAAGCCAGTGTTGATAAAATGCAAATTCCACTAATGGCGCTTTTCCACCGCATGGTATCAGCTCGACTCGACTCAACTCGCATTTTTGGCGTTTCCACCGCATTTTCATGGTACCTGTTACCTGGTAGCGGCTGCTTTTTTGGTATCGCCTCGCTCTAGGTTCTAAGCATGCTGAGCCGATGCTAAAAGGTGACGTCGGCAGACGGCCGGCCGCTGATTGGCCAGAGACTATTGTCTGGCCAATCAGTGGCCGGCCGTCTGCCGACGCTTCTGATTGGCCAGAGACTACCGGCTTCATTCTGTTGTTTATTCTCCCCAACTCTCCGGGACTTTTGAGTACTTACGCCGCGTGCAGCCTACTCTGGCTCTCTTTCATTTGATTTGCATCACAGATCCGAATTTTTTTTCCATATATTCGCTAAGCTCACCCAGTGTTGGTTGTTCGGGAAGTTACTTTTAACATACGAGAGGAGACATGTAGGGCAGCTAGCAGCTAGGCTAAATAGTAACCAGCTGGGACAGACATGATAGCGAGCGATTACATTACAAGCCTCGGACTGAACTGATTACCTCAATAAAATATTCAGGCTGAGACACGGCTTGCATTTGAAAACACGTATCCTGAAACAAGCACAACAGTCAACTTTATCATGCCCGTGTTTACGTGCATAGGGATGTACGTGACACATCCCTACAGCTGACTGTGTGGCAGAGTCACACATCGGGACAACAACCATCCCTTTTAATGGCCCGTAGCAATATTCTTCTACTTCTTTTAGCAAACAGATACAAGGGGGATATTTCTTAAACATTTTTCATCCGTATCTTTGGCGGTTGGTTCAGTTAATAGTGCAACAACTGCTCGTAATTTCTGCTTTGCTACTTGGCTCCGGAGTTGGCTTTCAGCCCCTTTGTATGACAACCCCGCCCACGTTCAGGAGGTACTATTTGCGGTGGAAAACGACCCGTGCTGCTACCAAACCAAGTTGAGTTGAGTCGAGTCGAGTTGAGTCGAGTCGAGCTACATGTGCGGTGGAAAAGCGCCATAAAACCAGTTGACGGAGCATTTTTCAAACTTTATTATCTACCCAACTGGTTTTTCTGTTGGCTTAAGATGCGTGAAGAAGCAGGGAGTGCTGCGCTTTCCTATTCCTAACCTGTACTGCACCCAGGCCCCCAGGACTGTGCCTTCTCCAAGCAGCCAGCATGGACATGTGGCCAATCCATTGGTACTGCATGCTATGAATGGGGCTGTGGGGTGGAGCTTATTTTCATGCGGTCCGTAGGCAGATTTCCCCGTCCACACAATACAAGCGGCGAACAAGATTGTGTCTCCGCAAAATTTTTCTGAATATCAATCATAGACTCATACTTATCTTTAGACCATATACTATTAAAACTGAAGTTTTTTCCTTTCAAAACGCCACCTCAAGCGTTTTATTAGCCCAACGGCTTTTAAGGGCTTTCAGTTGGTTTTCGAGGGAGGAGGAGGGGTGGGCAGAGCTGAACAGAGTCGTAGTGAAACAAATGTTTCTGTTTTCGGCCCGGTCTCCGAGAGGGCTCAGTTTTTTTTTATAGGTCCATGCTCAGTGCACGGCTCCATTAACTTGTTGTGTCTGAGGTTTTCTCTTTACTTAACCCATTGATGACTATGGCAATCTAGGATGCATGTCCTTAATGCCTGAGGGTTTTCTGAAAAAATAGTACGAATTGTCAAGTCTACCAAAACCTTAATATCTAAGCCTGTGTAGCACATAGAAACATGAAATAAAATACATTTAAAAGTTAAGGTTCACAGGTTTTATTTAAACATGCTCCCTTAGTGCTTACACACCAACAAATTTTTCTAAAAATCGTCAAAATTAGATGGGGGAGAAAAAAAAGAATAAATAATATAAAATATTTAGTGTGATTTTCGTCAGTAGCCTATAGTGGACCTTGATTCTGCGCACCAAACGCCACTAACTGTTCTGTAATACACTATCGCTGACACAGCCGGCTTATTTTTTTTAATTATTTTGTTTTATTTTTAATTTTTAATTTTTTTGATTGATGTGATTTTCGCCAAACCACACAACTTTTGGGTGATCACGTGGTCTTAAAAAATCAACAAAACCCACCTCATGTGTATTTGAACCAATGACAGTGCATTCTATGCTGCGCATGCCATGAAAATTAGATAAAGTAACAATGCTGCACGATGCAGCATCAGGCAGGAGAGGCAATGTGGCATCGCGCAGCAGCCGTCATCAATGGGTTAACATGAAGGACGTTGATAGTTTTTAGGCATTTTGGTGACTTTTTAACACTTTGAGTCGCCGAGGGATTTGTAGGACCTATAAAGATGTAACACACGCTATCAAAACAGCGCTAGTCCACTAGTTTGGTTTAGATGGCTGGAGGAATCTCCGTTTAGAACTTGTTCACCACTGTATTACTTAACAAAAACGGAGTGTAATTCAAAGATCACATATAGCGAATCATCGGGGGGTTAGTGACTTATACGACCATGGTCGGTAAGCAATACAACTGTGCTTGCTTAAACCTTTAGCTTACAATGCTAGATGCTACGGATGCTACAGAACGAGAATGATTCTACATCCGCTACCAGTCCTCTACGTCATGGCTACGCTTGCCGCCCTCTTTCTTGATAGATCCATAATGCCGCTACGTCATGCTTCTGGACCACATGGTATTTCCGCATTAATACTTCCTTGTGGCTTCCCTGCGCCAATGAGCAGCTTTCATAGGAATGAAGTTTGCCACTCTACCATATGATAATCACACTAAGGGCCAGACATGTAGTTTATCGACATGCCTTCTTTTTAATCCAAAAAGTAAAAACAACATACCTATGAATATATTGTAAACCAACCTGCGCACAGGGCAAATAGGCTAGGTTTTGTTTCAACATTTGGGGGTACAAATTATAGGTGGGAGGTATGGGGGCACCCCCCAGAATTTTTTTAACTTAACACTTAATTTCCTGCATTCTGGTGAATAAAAATCAACTGATCTGTGCCTTTTCTAGAATCAATTTAGTGGAAATGTTTTTTTTTCTGTGAAGGAGAAGACAACATTCAGGTTCATTGAGAAAGCTGTTATGGAATATAATTTTTTTTAGGAATCATGACCCAGCACCGGTGTAAACTATTTATGACAGTTTACATTGGTAACAAAAAAAGCCACCACTGGAAACAAAAGGGAGCAGCTAGCTAACGTTAGCTACATTAATGTTTGCATTCATCCTTAGACACTATGCTATTTAGCCACATAGATCGGCCTATTTAAAGCCCTTTAGAAAACTGACATCTTTTTCATTGATGCAAGTTCATCAATTCATGGCTTAAAATCCTGAGCTGTAGAACTTTCAGCAGACATTCCTAGCGGTAAGCTGCGCGAGTGTCCACCCGTTGGGAGCGTTGGCGACGTGCGGATATGAGACAGGCTCACATGCAGCAAAAAAAACATTTTTTTTTTTATAACCTAAATTCATATGCAAATTATTTTTATAGCAGCGGCGGGAAAAATCAGCGGCGGCGCGCCGCTGCTGTGTGAACCTGGGGGAAACACTGGATATGGACTCAGTTCTTAAACAACAACATTCATTCCCAAGCTCAAGCCACTTAAATGAAAGGATGTGCTGCTTTTTCGTTTTTATGTGATTTTAAACCACTTCAAAATGGCTTTTAGTTTTTAGCAGGGTCAGACAAAAAAAAGGTAATTTGAGTTTGACATTACATTGGGATATAGAAAATTGTGATTGGCATTTTTATTTTTACCATGCTATACAACAATGTTTACATATTAACAGCTGCATGAAAAATAGACATTGTCTTTTTGAAACGATTTGGTATTCTCTTTTGCATCATGTACACATTATTGCCTAGTTTTCTCTTGGTATTTAAAGGCTACATTCACAGCAGTCTTGTGAATGTAGCCTTTATACTATGTTTAAGTGCAACTTTAAACCGAAGATGTAAGGCATGTGTGGGATCAGTCAGCTTTGGTTAGCACTATAGTGAAATGCTCTACAGCAGTATTTTCTCAATCTGTAATAGCGTCTTTGGTATAACTAGGAGGGCTGCATGATATCAGGTAAAAACTGGCCATATGTGAAAACATTGTTGAATATTGCGATGATATCACTTGCGATAATTTAACAAATACTTAAATATACAGTGTTAAGGTCTTTCAGCTTTGAGTTCACTGCCAACATAGACCACAGACAGTAAGTAGCCTATGCATATCATTACCCTTAGGTCAGGCGCAACAAAGCAGATCAGTTTAGTCTGACCCAGTTGTTGAGTTTGTTGGCCTTTACGACGTTGGCATCATTTTCTGTGGTGATAGGCTAACCACTTGCTGGTCTTCATGTAAATCCCAGCTGGCTAACATGTCATCCAGGCGCTATATTTTCACATTCATGCACCTTTCCACCTCCGCCACTATTGCCGTCTTAATGTGAGGTGGGCATCTAGAGCAGTAGGGCTTCATCTGATTGGTCAAACAGGGTCCTAGACTGCCATCAAAATGGTTGCATACGCGATATGGTGCGACTGTCTGAGAAAGTAGGTCGCACCAGTGCTACTAGTGAAAAAGTTTGTCTAGAGCCCTGTCAAATGTATTGACATGCAGAACGTGAGTGCATGGCACATATAATTGGCTACCATTTATTGCTTTTCAAGCAGTCTTCGGGATACGTATACCGCAAAATCAACATTCACGATAACGAAACATTTTTCGATATATCATGCAGCCCTAATGCCTAACTATTATTGCTCGTCCAATAATCTTTTACATTCACAAAGTGTTGGTAGGTGTTTAACTGTCGGTTCTCATCACTTTCAGAATTTACCACCTTCTTTGCGGCCATCAATACAATTCAAGGGACTCCAAGGGGTAAGAACATTTCTTCTGCCATAATATATGGGTCACAGTCACACCAATGATCACATCTCATGTTGTGAATTCCAGATGGGGAAGGGTGCCTATAATAATAAAGAAATGAAATCATTGCTCATTATTTGTCATTTTTTTGTCTTTTTGTTTTATTTGTACTCATTATTTACAACCAGTAAAACACTGATTGTTTCTGATAATCATCTACTCAAGGACGGCTCAGTTTACACTTATCTATGTCACCAGTATTGGCTCTCTATAGCATGAGTTCAAGTGCATCAGTTGTTTATTTATTTAATGATTTAGATTATACATTAAGCATTTATCATTTCAGAGAGGCACAAATTAATATCAGCCTCTTTTGAAGTCTACACAGTTTTGTGTGGCTTGTTGTCCACAATGCCCATGACTGACATGCCGCGTTCCCTTAGCTGCTGAGACCAAAGCCTTTAGCTTAGAAGCAGACACAACCTCTGTACTGTAAGGAGAAAAGCCCATGCAAGATTTGAAGGAGTTTTGCCACATTTTTTGGAATAGCATATGACAGTTGTATAATGAAAAATGAACCACTTTTATTGGATGATTTATCCCACAGCACTTTATTATTTTCTCTGCTCACACTCAGATGTAAATAGATACTATCCGTTGTGTTATTCTCAATTTTGGTGTGCAATTTTTTTTCTTTGTTTTTTCCAGCGCATTAAAATTCCTAAGACTGATTCCTCCTCTGACACCTTCCACAATTTTGATTTCTACCTGTCTAATGTGGGCAAGGACAACCCTCAGGGAAGCTTTGATTGCATCCATCAGTATGTGTCGAGGTAATGACGATCACCAGTCAGCTGACTCAACTGTTACTGTCTTATATACCGTACACATTGCTAGAAGGTAATGGCTCATAGCCTCATAGTTCCTCTCATACTTCCTCTTTGTCTGCAGCTCAGGGGCCTCACAAATGGCTTTGTTGGCCACAGTACAGGACAAGGTCACAGTGTGCGCCACAAATGACTCCTACCAGGTGACCCGGGAACGAATGACCCAGGCCGCAGAGGACACACGTGAACGCGGGACCAAAGTCATCAAGCCCGGGGGCCAGTACAGAGGTAAGGCCCTCGCTAAACTATCACTTTTTGGATTCCCCGGACACCAACATTGCTTTACATCCCATCCACAACTCTCCTCTTTTCAAACTCGGGACCCTTTTGGAGAGACTGAATAGGTGAAAGCTGACTCCCATTCAACACCTCTATTGCCACTGACTAAGCCATTTTGCCGTCTGTCTTTTCCAGATTAGCAATCAAACTGATAAGGGCCATAGGTGGCAGGTGAAGCTATTTCTGTTTTGTTGACTCATTTCATGGTGATTGTCACAGTACACACATTCAAAGTTCTGCTTGTGAGTCTAAAATAAGGGCCCATTTTGACCAGTTTCCTGTCCACTGCGCCACCCTGCGCCTGCCTGGATTTGAGTTGATCCAGTTGAGCAGAAAAACTAATCTTTTGATAATCTAATTTCACTCTCTCTGGACATAGTCAAATGTCAAATCCAACTCGGAGCAGGTAGGGCAAGTGATGTGCGTCAAAAGAACTTGGTGTTGAAATGTAATGTCCAGTCCCAAGAGTGTGTTTTTTCCCCTTTCCAGCCTTCCTTCCTTATTTTATTTAACCAACAGTTTTTTTTAGTTTTGGCAGAAACTTGTTGAAACTCCCACCTATATACAAATACAGAATCGAGGCATAGATGAGCTGCAGGAAAATACATGATTGTACAACAGGTTTTTTTTGGTTTCAAACCAGATTGAATATCGTTAAGATTAAATAAATGGCAATGCCAGACAGTGTAAAACCTCTTGGAAGAGTATTGTCAGTCAGTCTCTTATCATATGGAAATGTTTTGACGACCAACGGTCAAACAAACCACAGAGCAAAACTGGAAGCAAAATAGTTTGATGGTCACTGATAATCCCTGCTAGGAACACGTGTTAAACGATTAAGTTAATAGGATATTGTTAATTTACAAGAGGTTGAAATTATAGGGTGTCAATAAAAATGTAGTTATTGTCAGTATTTGCCCAGATTCATTGCTTCAAAGGTTGTTTTACCCACATTCAAAAGCAATAACCAAAATGTGTTCCAATTATTTTATTTCTCTCCTGTGGCTGGTTTGATTTTTGCCTGGTTCTTTAAAATGTGTATCTAAATGCTATTAAGCACTATGAGTGGTCGCCTTAAAGGTCACATATTATGCTAAATGTACCTTTTAAATGTGTTCTAACATATCCATGGGTCCACGGTGTGCCTAGAGACTGCCAAAATATTTAAAAAAATAACAATCTCTCCTTTTCTCACTCTCCCCCTTTCTGAAACACCCACCCCTCCCCCCCAATATACTCCAGTCAGAATTCTCCTCGTTTCTGACCTCACAAACTGGAAAGCCAGAAGCTTCCACTGTGCAGCCCACACCCCTATTTCTTATTGGTCCACGGCCCCGACAGACAGAGGGCGAGGCGTATCTGGCTTCGCTTCCGGACAAGGGGCGGGGGGAGCTCAAAGATTGTATATTTACGAGGGGAGCTGCAGCTCTTTTTAAAAAATAGGCCATTGTGAGATTAGCTGAACATCAGCATAGTACAATAAATTATCTGAAAGTTTTTTTCAGCAAACAATTAAAGAAAAATGTATTAGGGACCACTAAGACCATATAATATGGTGTATAATAGTACCGAAAAGTGTATAATATGGGAGCTTTAACATAACCCTTTATGCATAGTGGAGATAAGTGCAAGTTTTAGTCATACTAGTATGTAAATGTAAAGTAAACACTTCTCTAATGTAGCTTCATAAATGGACTGAAGTCTGGTGTATATGTTGTACATTGTTATTGGTGTGTGTTGAATATTTTATTATACCTCATTTAATCCCTGTTGAAGAGCTCCACTAAGACAACTAACAGAACCTAATTATGTAAAAGTCTGGAACTATATATAAAAAAAGGTTGTGTGTTTCAGTTGTTCTCATTCTGCTGTGGTCACGATTAATTCACATGCATGTAAGCATTGATGATATCTAGTGGCGAAATGAAACTGAAATGTCCTTTTATTTGTATGTGCACTAAAGCAGAAAGAAAATCTCAACAGATCCTAATGTAGAGACAGGGGACGGGTGTCTCCATATATTTATTAATGTCCGACTCCTTAATAGCTTATATGATATCTTTGACATAATTATGAAAATACATTTATCAAGTGTTTATTTCCTAAATGAAACTAGAACCCTGTTAAAATAATATAAAAATTATTCTATACTCCATCTAATGACAGGACAGCCCTGTTTTTTTAAGGTCTGAGCTAGTGTCAAATATGTCCTTGATTAAGCTAGAATCAAAGTCTAGCCCAGTCCACACCATTTCGATGCAACTTAAAACCTCTGTAGGTATGTTTTTGTGGCCCCCGGGGATACATTTGCATACATTGGCCCGGAAAGAAACTGGGAAACGAGAGGAGTAGCAGAAAAAAGTGGTTGGACAGGAACTTGTAGCAGCTGGTTTGGAGTGAGCCCCCTATTAACTAATGCAAAAAAGCCCTTTAGCGTCTTGTTTTCACAGGCTGTTAATTTTAGGTAACAGTCTGTAAGTTGCATCTTTTAATGAGAGCTGCCTAAACCTTGTCATTTTAAATTCAGTTGCATTTAATGTTGGCCTGTCGGCGTTAACACAGCAGCGGAGCCGATAGGTTACACTCATAAGTCGATACACTGGTAAGAGTTGCTTAACATTGTAAATATGGACTCAAAAACTGTTCAACTTAATCAAATATAATTTGAGAATACCTGACACGTGGTGTATAAGTTCTCTTTGTAAAGAATCACTATTGAGATATTGAAAACTTGGTTACATAAGCTTTTCACCTGCGGCAATATGCCATTGGCATGAGAGCCAACACAAAGTGTGTGAGCTTGCACCTCCCCCAATGGCTCCTTGTCTGCTTTTTGACAAGGAAGGAGGTTTTTTCCTTTCTCTTCCTCTCTCACCTTAATCTCTTTAAAAAGCTTTACAATTTCATAATGGCCCTAAAGCAGTATAAGGAAATGTGCTGGCAGCCTTACTATGCACACAGCTTAGCAACACAGAGAAGAGGTGTCTTGGGTTCTACTCATCTAGACTCCTTCGTGTACCACAGTGTAATTTAGTGCTGGCCTCTTTTCTTGTGACCGACTCTGGTGGTATTTCGTATTAACCTTTGCACAATTGAGACCTTCTTGGCTTAGTCTTAAATTTACATATGTGGCACCACTCATATTTTCACCTTGTGTAAACTTTAGGTCGGGTTAACCAACGGTAATTTGAAATACATTTTAAGCTCAACTCATTTTCAATTTATTAACACATATTCTGGCCATGTTTCATAGACACTCTATATTTAAAACGGCCCTGGTTCATCAGCTTCTTTACCAGCATGTTGTGTTGTGGTGCAGTGTGTCCCTTTGAAACATATTGCAAAGAGGGTTGTAGTTCTGCAAATTGTGACAACAAAAAGTGTATGATGAGGAACTTCCCTACAGAGATCAAGAGACTTCTAATATTTTCGTTGCCTCCTTTCTCTAGGAAAGCAAGTTCATATGCGTAAGCCGGCACTATCAGGCCATGATGTGGTCCCCGAGCGCAAGCGCTCCACACCAATCAACCCAGCCAACACTATTCGTAAGTGCCTTTCCAATAACCCTGTGTCCCAGCGGACGTTCCGTGATCGCATCATCCACCTGCTGGCGCTAAAGTGCTACAAGAAGCTGGAGGTGTTAGCCCGTTTGCAGCGGGACGGTATCAACCAGAAGGACCGCAGCTCATTGGGGACCACCCTGCAACAGGTACTGTGATGTAATTGTTTTGTGTTAAAAACAAATGTGTGACTCAAAGTGACCCTTCCTCCAGTATAGAGTACAATCCAGCAATGATAACTTTTTTTAATAGAAAACTGATATTTAGGTATTTCTCACTAAGACCCTTGTTCTTCAAGTGTGTAGTTTGATACCAAATATCCTCTTACCCTTCTTAAACATAAAGACACATAAGTCTGCCTGAGGAAATCCGGTTTACAGAATAAATGCTTCAATCACTCTGACAACAAGCTTAATCGTTACACATTATTTGCATCCCCAGATGTGTGGACAGGAAATGTGAAGTTTCTGTATATGTTGCATGCTGCTCATTCTTTCACTGTGTTTTTGTGTGTATGAAACAGGTGGCGAACCTGAACCCCAAAGACAACACATACTCATTGAAGGACTTTATGTATCGTGATGTGCAGAGAGAATGGCCTGGCTACTCTGAGGATGACAAGTCCCAGGTTGACCGGATCATAGCTCGGTACAGAAATTACCCTTTGACTTCTACTCGGAGCCTAAACACATTATTACATGAATTATTAGCAATATCACTAATATTAATTGTATTAATACATGTTTGCTAGTTTGCAGCTTCTTAGCTGCATGATGTTGGCACATGTAAAGCTGTGGCTGCTGTCTGTTGAAAATAAATGATAGATGACTGATAATAAGGACTTCCTGTGTACTGCAGGAGCTGTAAGTGTAAGGCAATTTGCAACCAACTGTTTTAATAAAAGTATGATTTCCTCACCCGGTGCTACTGTAATGATGAGCTCAGGACCCTATAATGCCCTTATCTTTTTCTGTTCCACCATTCCCCACTTTTCACCCCTTTTCCCTTTTTGTTATACAGAAAATTGGGTCTTCCTATTGAGACCCCTTCATCAAGCAGTCCTCCCAAAGACAGCATACCCACATCCCCCCAGGTATCTGAGACAGCACACATACATGACCCTACAGCCAACTATGCAATCTCTTGGCTAAAATTCCTTGGGTGCTTTTTTGTCTTCCAGAAGCGCCCGGCGGACTCTGACTTCATCGATCCTTTGGCCCCCAAGAAAGCCCGCATCTCCCACCTCAGCAACCGAGGCTCAGCCGCCACCTCTTCATCCTCCAGCACCACTGACCGCCGCGAGGACGAGGGCAGCCCCAGCTCTAAGCGCTCGTCCCTGCCCTCCCACGTTGCCTCTGGCCCTCCCAGCCATCTCCCCGTCCCGTCCCACCCCCCAGCGCCCTCTCACCAGCAGCCCAGCCCGGCCTCCAACTCTAACTCCCCCAGCACGCCGGAGGGCTGTGGCACCCAGGACCTGCCTATGGACCAGAGCTCCTCCTGCAGAGACCCTTCCCCCAGTCCCGTTCCCCCTGATAGGACCCCACAGGAGCGCTATCGACCCCCTGTCCCCGTCCCCAGACCGGCTGCCTCCCCCAGCCCCCCTCCTCCTCTTCCTCCTCCTCCACCTTGCACCTCACTCACAGTTACCTCCACTGTCATCACCAGCCCTCCCTTGTCCAGCAGTACTACTACGACTACTACTACTACTTCTACTACTACAGACAAGAAGTCTAAAAAGAAATCCAAGAAGCACAAAGAGAAGGATCGCGAAAAGGGCAAAGGGAAACGGACGGAAAGAGGCAGCAGAAGTCCCTCCAGTGTCACCGAGCAGACTGAGACACGTAAAGCCAAAAAGAGGTGCATTGTTGAGGAAGAGAGTAGAGAAGTTATCGACAAGAATCCTCACAAAGATCAAGGTGTGTTTCTTGCTTACTAAAAGGTAACATTTTCAGGTTCAAAATTGTGATTTTGGTTTCTACTTGAAACTTTTTTCACGGTGTAGTGTCCAAAAAAAACATTTAATATCACTCACAGTGGCATTGGTGAATCTCCTCTGTTCACCTTCTGTCTGAAATGCTCTGTTTTAGAGCCTGTCTCTTTAAGCCCTGCATTCCACAAAGCCCAGTCTGCTCTGATTGGCCAGGTCCCCATGTGGAGGCACAGGCACAGTCCACCCAGTTAGATTAAGGGTGATGGGAGTGTTCTTATCATAGGTGGAGGTAGTGTTAAGTGAGGTTGGTAATGAGTTCGGTGGATTCTTACCTTACGGCCTCTGCACACATCCTGCGTCTACCTCTGGAGCGCGTCGCCTTACCTTACTGCTGCGTCTCTCGGACTTTTCTCGGACACACATGGAACGTCTCGGCAGCTGCTGCTGCTGCTGCTGCAGCGCTGCTTCTAAAAGCCTTATCTTTCTACGTAGAGTTTTCATTAGGGCTGTCAAGCGATTAAAAAATTAATGTAATTAATTACAGTATCTAAATTAATCGCATATTTTTATGACACTTTTATACCTGTTTATAAACAGCTGTATAGCCTGCTGCAGTTTGTTTCTCTCTCTCGGTCTCTCGTAACTTCTGTCTCCACAACAGACAGCGCTGCACTGCCACAGATGCCTATGCCGATTCATTCACCATCGTCGTAGCCTACTCGTAGGCAAAAATATTGACACACACACACACACACACACACACACACACACACACACACACACACACACACACACACACACACACACACAGACACACAGGGCGGGTGTCCGTTTACGCGGGAGGCGAGACAGCTAGCAAACAAAATTGAGACAAATTGAGAGATACTTTTGAACCTACATTGTTGCACCCACTAAATCAATAATGCACAGACACTGCGGAGAATAAAGTAAGATGTCTTCCTACCTTAATGCTTATTTGCCCGAAGCATCCCATAAACCGTCCATAGAGCCTTCAGCCCCGCCCGTTCCCCTGCTTCTCTCGTTACTTTTCTCCCTTTCACCCGTGCAGGCTGTGTATGCAAGCTACAGGTGCAGCTGCGCACCACTTTTGCACTGGGTCAAAGGGCATTATAGAAGTGCGATTAATCTGCGTTAATTTTTTTAATCGCGTTAATTTTTCTGTGATTAATTAATCGAAATTAACGCGTTAATTTGACAGCCCTAGTTTTCATAGATAATTTCCATTAAAAATTAAGTTCTTTCGTGTCATTTATGATGCATATGATTTATATTGAGTCTAATATTGAGTCTGGACAGTAATCCGTGCGCCCCATTGCCTTTTTTTTTTTTTTTTTTGCCACATTTTCGCTTGTTGGAAGTTTTATTTTGAAAGGGACACACCAGGAAATGGTGAAACTACAGCGAAAGCTGCCGGTATGAAGTCAATATGACTCTCAGCAGAGTATTTCTCTATCAGTTAAAGCAGAGAGACCCGAAAGAGACGCGCGGCTCTCAGAAAAAAATAGGCGAGCCGCCTGAGGTAAAGGGGAGCGTCGCTGCAGACGTCGCTGCAGACGTCGCTGCAGACGTCGCTGCAGACGTGCCTCCGACGCGCATCAGCAGTGCGTCTGAGGTTGGATGTGTGCCCGCTCTAGGTTGATTACACGGTCAGTGACAAAAAGGCAGACGCGAGATAGAGGTAGGATGTGTGTGGAGGCCTTTATGATGTCATGAGAGGAATCTGACGGGGGGTTTTTAACACATGTTTTCAGAAAGGTTTTGGATAAAAAGAGAGAGGGTTTGTTTTTTTATTATACTTTGGGAGTCTACAAGTCACAACAGGGGCCCATATTATGTTGAAAAACGTGAAAAAGTGCATTTTAATTTGCACAATAGATGACCTTTTATAATGATCACTTAACTAAAGGCTTGATTTTAATTGTTTTTTCATTGCACATTTCACTTAATACGTGATTTATTGTGTTGAATACTTAAACATTGAGTGGTGTTATAGCTGAGGTCACATCTTTTAAAGCGGTATTCATCTAAATTATATTGTACAGTAACACTGAATTGAATTAACTACATGAAATAGAAATTACATTGTTCATTTTGTCAAGCCTGATAGAGAATTGGCAGCAGTTCCAGGGAGCATTTTATCCTCATGTAGGTAATTGTTTAATTTAAGAGCCCACACATTTCCCTGACGGCAGACAACAGGCACTGTACGCCACATGCCCATCCATTAGCAGACAGAGGAAAGCTGTTGAAGACCCGAGAGTCAAACGTGTAGCTGCTAAATCTAAATATTTTTGCAGGAGTTAATGTTGACCAAAATTTGGTTGGGCTTAGGTCAAATAGGTCCAGGGCCCAGGGCTCATTGTCACCACTCACTGAGTGGAACAGAACCATTGTTTGTATTTTTAGTAGTGCTGTCAAACGATTAAAATATTTAATGTCATAGTTAACTCGCGATTAATCACATTTTTATTTGTTCTAGCCTGAATGTCTCTTGATTTATTTTTTCTCATTTTAATGCTCTTATCACACCCATTCTAATTATGATATTTTAGAAGAAATACACTGAATTACAATGGTGTAATTCAGTGTATTTCTTCTAAAATATCATAATTTGCAATTGAGTGCAAATAACAATAGGCTATAGACCCCCCTCCCCCCACCCCTAGAACAGCATTCACAAACGTAATTGGAACTTCTTTTTTTATTTAAAAAGCAAACCATAAAACAACATAGGGTATATAAAACAAATTAGTATTAAGGCTAAATTAAACTGGTTGTTGTAGGCCTAAATGTTTTGGGAGTCTTTCATCAACGGCTTATTTCAGACTGTGTGGAGTGGACACACTATGCCTGCGTGCAGGTGGTTGCCATGGCGCTGCTGCAGCCGAGGCTTCAGTCGCCCTTTGTAGCGAAAATTAGAGTGAAAATGAATGACTGTCGGCTGCCACTAACATTCATGGAGGTTTTGGTGTGCGCGCAGGGTTATAAGTAGGACTTTTGCAAATGACAGACTTTCTTTTCTGTTCTTTTCCACGTAGTCTCAGAGGCACACACGGAAGATGATACTAGTGAAGGTGGCGCAGCTGAGCTAGGAAGTGCTAGGTTCCGGTTTCTGCTTCAAAATAAGTCAGAATTGACTTGACGTTTTGCCAGTTAAATGATTTTAATGTGAAATTACGCTGTAGGACATGTTCCATTTGAATTGACAGTAACTTAAATGTGAGCCATATGTATAGTTTGTGGTGTTTCAGTTGTTCTAACATTACTAGTTGATACAACAGCATGTGAAAAAACCACAACGTTCCTAGGCCATGACGAGTGTTAATCGCGCGATAAAAAAATTGGCGCCGTTAAAATGGGTTTGCGTTAACGCCGTTAATAACGCGTTAAACTGACAGCACTAATTTTTAGTAACACCTGTCCTATTCCTACTATAAAAAGTTCACGTGTCTGCTGTGAAAAAGGCCTATGGGATGATATAATATTGCTCTGTCTAATACAATAGGTAATTGTTTGCTCGTGTTAGCCAAAATAACTTGAAATGGCTATAATTTCAGGCTGCGTCAGTCTTTTTGCCCTCTATTGGATATGAAAATGCTTACTTTTATCCCGATAATGTAAACTCAAACTTGCTCTTGCCTCTTCAGAGCTCAATTCGTTATCCTCACCATGAATATTCCAAGAATAAGTTCCACAAAGACATCTGAGGATAAGCTAACAGAAGCACTTTAATATTTTCAAAGTCAAACATGTATTTGAGATTTAACAACAACGGCAAAGTGCATATCAATCCAGGTTAACTCTGACTTAAATAACTCATTGACAACTTTTCGTGTGCGTGCGGGTGGAGTCACTAATTCTAGCAACATTGTCTTGTCTTGTGACTGATATGCCCCAGATTCGATTCAGTTTATCTTTCAGACTTTGGATTGTTGTTCAACATGTTTCAATGTTTATCTCTGTACTGTCTCTTACAGCCCACTCACTCACATCCAGTTTGATTGTTGATTACGCTGATGTGCTAGATGTTCTGTGAACACGCTGAAGCATTGATCTGAGCTCCTCTTCACTCTGTACTTTAGTTCTGCTTTACTTGATTATATAAATGCTGTGGTTGTGTGGTGAGAGACTCCGCTTCCTTTAGTCTGTGTTGCAGGCAGCCCTTCTCAAGATTATGCTAATTCTAAGTTTACTAACTGCTTATTCACAGGAGCTCTTTTTAAATGTATTTTCAGTACAGGTGTGTTAAATGTATTTACATATTTGGCAAATATAGCAGACTATCAAAACTATTGTAGATACAATATTCTTGAAAAAACAAAAGAATCAAAGGGCAAAACACCAAAAGATAATTTTTTCTCAATCTCACAATTTTACCTATAACTTTAAAAAGCTCACTTATGATACTTTCAAACAAATGAAACTGCATTTTTTATTTTGTATGTTTGGCTTTGTTATCCATGCTGCTAAATGCTGTGGTCCACCCCTGTAGGAGTGTTGAAGTTGTGTTCTATCTATGGATTATCAGTGCAGTATTAACATTCTTCCACTCTCTTTCTTTCATCAGACTCTTTGGATAAAGAGAAGCCAATCCAATCCAGTGAATTCTCCTCTACAATTGAGATGCCTGACTATGTAGTGTGAGTAACCTTGCTTTGTCCACTGCTTGGAAGTTATTTCCCTTCAGGTCTGTCAGTTCACAGAAACATTTGACTTCACATTAAACAGGACACAGGGAACAGCAAGGAGCTGAAATAATTAAGAAACAGGAAATGCAGAAATAAACTCAAGTGTGTTGAAAGGCCATGACACACCGGTCCGACTACAGACCATCGCCCGAAAATGGAGTCTGCCGATTCAGGCATCGCTTTACAATTGCTTTTGTATCTCTCCCTTACTAGTTGAGGGGCCCATGATGATTTATTTCCTTATATTTAGGCTATTCCTTTTTGGAACCTTTTATTGACATGAGTGACTGAGCTCTTTGACTATAAGACATGTAAAGTTATCAGTACCTTAGCTTAGGGCCCCTTGAGCCCTTGTGCCCCTGGGCCTGGTAGCATGCACAAGCATTATTTATTTAAAAAATAATAATAATACAAAATTCAACTGAAACGGGTGAAACATAGTTAAGGCCGTTACTGCATTATCATTTTGGTTGTGACATTTACAGTAAATCTGACTGAGCAGAGGTGTGTGTGTGTGTGTGTGTGTGTGTGTGTGTGTGTGTGTGTGTGTGTGTGTGTGTGTGTGTGTGTGTGTGTGTGTGTGTGTGTGTGTGTGTGTGTGTGCGTGCGTGCGTGCGTGCGTGCGTGTGCGTGTATGAGGAAGGGATGGGGGGATGTTCATGTGTACGATGTGGCTCTTTGCAGTAACACAGTAAAAAATGTGGCTCTTAGTCTCTGACTGGTTGGCCACCTCTGCCATAGAGCTTGCGCGAGCGAACCGAAAATCGGACTGGGTGTGCGACCAGACCAAAAGCAGTAATAAAAACTATTTAAAAATGTCTTTCTTTGCACTGATGGTCTCGTTTGCTGTTAAAGGTCATTTATGATTATCAGAGGAAACATGAGGCTGTTTAAAAGATACTCGTAGCCGCTTTAATGCCTGAGGGTTTTCTGAAAAAATAGTATGAATTGTAAAGTCTACCAAAAACCTTAATATCTAAGCCTGTGTAGCACATAGAAACATGAAATAAAATACATTTAAAAGTTAAGGTTCACAGGTTTCATTTAAACATGCTCCCTTAGCGCTTACAAACCAACACATCTTTCTAAAAATCGTCAAAATTAGATGGGGGAGAAAAAAAATAATAAATAATATAAAATACTTAAAAATGATGTGCTAAACGAGGTTATAATCCTGCTTCCTTTTAGCATGGATAGTAGTGACTGAGTGTGCAGTAGAGGGATAAAGATAGACAGATATAGGAAGGAGAAGATGGCTTTATTTTATTATTTAGTTCAGTTATCACTGGCACCATAAATCCGACTTCCCAGTACAACTGGAACACAGACTGACTCTTGCTGTCGGGAGCCGATCAGCTGGTCCAAACGGCTGTATACCACGGAGATGAAAACGAAACTGAAACTTAACTATCGCCTGGCTGGGCTGAATTTGAGTTGGAGAAGCAAAATATAGCCTAAATTCATAAATATTGTTAATAAATAGATGCAATGTGTTGTGTGATTTTCGTCAGTAGCCTATAGTAGACCTTGATTATGCGTTCCGAACGCCAGTAACTGTTCTGTAATACACTATCTCTGACAGCTGGCGTATTTTTTTTATTATTATTTATTTATTAATTTTTTGATTGCCGTGATTTTCGGAAAACCACACATTTTTTGGGTGGTCACGTGGTCTTAAAAAAATCAACAAAACCCACCTCATGTGTATTTGAACCAATGACGGTGCATTCTATGTTGCCCACGCCATGAAAATTAGATAAAGTAACAATGCTGCCTGACGCAGCATCAGGCAGGAGATACAATGTGGCATCACGCAGCAGCCGTCATCAATGGGTTAAAGGTCATTTATGATTATCAGAGGAAACATGAGGCTGTTTAAAAGATATTTAAATGTTACTCGTAGCTGCTTTAATGAAATGATCATTTATTAAAAAATAATAATTCAGTTAAACTTCCTTTCTTGTGTTTACAGGAAGTACACACCATTGCTGTCCATTGACCAGCGACAAAACTACAAGGATGACTTCAATGCAGAGTATGATGAGTATCGCCTGCTACATGCCCGCGTGGAGAACATCACCCGCCGCTTCACCCAGCTGGATAACCAGTGCCGGAAACTGGCACCTGGCACCAAAGAATACCAGGTAATACATGGAAACTGCATGGATACACTTTACTTGTTGTGATGTTGGCATTTCCACATGCCAGTTTCTTATATAGAGATCTATTGGATCGGAGTATCTGGAAAAGAGTTCAAATCCAGTCAAGCCAGCTACTGAGCTGTGTCAGTACCGGTTGCTTGGAGTGGTCTACAAAAGATGAAAGTGCAGTGCTACCTTAAAGAGGACCTATTATGCTACTTTTCTGGTCTTAATTTCTTGTTTTACACTGCTATAGAGCAACCTGACACGAATCACATCACAAAAAACTATGTAGATTTTCGGGAAGCTCTTTCTCTTATTTTGGCGATCCAGCACATCCTGTCAACACTTGAGTGTGTGTGCTTCGGCTCCCTCCGCCTGTGCTTCGGCCATCTCCGCTCCCCTCCCCCCCCCTCCTGCAAACCCCACTCCGTTGTGATTGGTTACCTTCCTTCCGGAACACTTTCAGTGGCGGGAAGCGCGAGCATGGACCTATAAGGGCGCGAGGCAGACGCGAACAGGGAAGTGACAGCATTACCATACATGGAAACATCCGCGTGGAGACGTCACAAAGTTTTATGCGACGTCACAAATTATGAAAGGGTAGACCGCTTTGAAGACGTGACTTCTCGACTGGCTAGAATAGTGTTTAGTGCTCTGCACAGACACCCCAGACGGTCAGCAGGGAATATGTCGAAATGCATGTAAGTCATTATTTGATAATTTAGTATGGTTAAGCATAACTATGAATCATCATAACAACGTTTATAGGTCATAAAAGTCAAAAAGCATCATAGGTCCTCTTTAACCAACTTAATCAAAATACAAGCAGTGTCACAGGCAAGTCCTGAACAGGCACTGCACTATTTATATTAATTGTGCATTGTCAATCACAGAGGTCTTACAGAGAGTAAAACTGAGTCTTTAAAGTGGATAATACACAATACAGACAGTAGTATTTAGTAGTGATATTAACAAGTGTTGTAGTTGCCTTGACAGAATTTAATGACACATTTGAATTGTCAATCTTAGCACATGCAAAATTGTGGCGCTCCACTAGAATCAGGTGTTAAGTGTTTCATATCATCAGATATTTAAAGCCTGTGTTCATGGTGCCTCTATTGAGCCATGTTACCACATAGTACTTTAAAGTTTTCATTCACATTTTACCCACACTGGTTCAACATGTTAGTGAATGTGCGGTATGGTTATTTATTTGTGTTTTTTAAAAGTGATCTTTTTATAAATTTTTACAGAAGGTGCAAGAAGAGGTCTTGAAAGAGTACAAGAAAATGAAACAAGTAAGTAGTTAAATAGACTTTTGTCTTATAAGGATGTTTTGTTTTTCTATTGGAGTCTGATCATTTTTTTTTTTTTTTTTACAGCGCAGCCCTAACTACCACGTGGAGAAACAGCGCTGCGAGTACCTGCACAACAAGCTGGCCCACATCAAGCGGCTAATAGCAGATTATGACCAGCGCAGAGCCACGGCCTGGTGCTGATAGCACAGCACACAACATCCTCACTAATCAGTATTGAGAACGGAGTGTCGAACTAGGAAGGGGTGTCCGACTGGCTGTTATTTAACACCCCTTCAGTTACTGCCTCCACAACAGCCCCCATCACCTCCCTTCCTTCCCTTTTCCTTTACCCCATCATCCTTCTTCATTCCTTCCTTTATTTTCTGAAATTTTTGATTCCACTGGCTTCACTGTTGCCTGCAATCTTGAAAATCTCACTTTGACTTTACCCCCGTCTTTTTCTTTCTTTTTATTTTCTTAAAGAGCTCCTGTGGAATTTCATACCACTGAACTAGTGGGAGGGGCTGCCTGCATGTGTGAAGGGGTTTGGGAAATACTTAAACTCGTCTAACCTTTTGAAGGACATTATCTTCAGGCAAAAAAAGAACAAAAAAAAAAAAGTATTTTTGAGCATCAGAGAAAATATTAACGTGTATTTAAGTTAAGAAAAAAAAAAAGAGGGAGATCTATTTATTTTGGGACTCGTAGTGCAAGAGATGAGTCCGCAGATGATATATTGTTAAAACTTTTGTTTGAAAACAATGCAAAAAAATTACCGCGGGCCTTATGTGTTTTTTGACTTTGTGAAGCAATTTTGCACGCAAGATCCATTATGTCATCTCATTTAGCAAAGATGTCTCTCCTGCCACCTTTCCTTGCTCTTCACAATAACTGTACTGGATAAAGCTTCCTGCAGCACATTGCTGTCTTTGCTGTTTGAGGCAGAAGAGCAAGGAATTGAAACAGGCAGGAGAAATCCATTCAGCTGACTGAAAAGCAACAACAGTATGTGTGCATGGATTGTAGATTTAGTTGTTATGGCGACATGGGGTTGGTAAGGGTGGGGTAACTAAAGGAGTATGATTTCCCTCCCCCTCAATGGGGGCATTACTCTTGCACCAACAGTCTTTAGAGTTCACGGTGCATTATGGGTGCCTTAAGGTGTTTACACTCGGTAACGTCGAGTTGGGCCGACCCTTAGGGTCCACAGGCTACACAAAGGAACTATAACTGCCTGGAAACAGGTTGTGTGTGTTTGTGTGTGTGTGTGTGTGTGTGTGTGAGAAAGAGAGCGTGCATGTCGGAGTGTTGGAAGAGAGAAGGGATGTCACGGAGTGTTACAAATTGTGCGTGCGTGCGTGTGTGTGTGTGTTTGTGTTTGTATGGTTGTGCATTATGTGGAGTGAAAGGAAAAAAATAGAAATGTGGAGAAAATAGTGAGAAACATGGAAAAACCGACAAACAAACAAAAAAAGCTGCTATAGTGTTTGACCAGCCAGAGTACTCAGGATCAACCTGGCTGGAGTAACAAGTACCTGATCTTAATTGAAGAGATGTAGACGATCCTTGTTTTCCAGAGTGCTTCATCTCTAGACCCTGGAAGGACTGCTCCCACCTCTTCAGCTTCCTCCAGCGGCAAACATTCTGTGTTTCTGTTTTTAGAAAGGAGCAAAAAACGCATCATCCACCAGAGAACAAATCTGTGTTACCATGTCAAATGTATTTGATTCTCAGTTTGAGTTCTGCAGAGCAGTGAAAGATTTCACAATAGATTTTTTTTTTTCTCCCCAACATTGGTACTGATTTGGTTCGATGGGTGGATGAATGGCTTCTATAAAAAAGTCTTTATTTCAACAAGGGAAATTTTGTTTACAAAACTGTGTTAGAATGTTTGCCAAAAATTAAATACTTTTCTGGTACAGCACCCATGGAGTAAGATTTCTGACTGGGACCTAATTTAAGAAGATGGTAAAACTGGATTAAATGTCTCATTCAATGAAGAAAAAAATAAGTAAAAAAAAACAGAAAA
This sequence comes from Hyperoplus immaculatus, assembly GCA_949357725.1. Lineage (NCBI taxonomy): Eukaryota > Metazoa > Chordata > Actinopteri > Uranoscopiformes > Ammodytidae > Hyperoplus > Hyperoplus immaculatus. Next base: position 11,338,490 of record OX442350.1, on the reverse strand, counting down.
ACATTACATTTGGTGATGTGCAGAGGAACTGAGTCACTGTGCCCCATATAGAGATCAACAATTGAAAGGTGATGACGCCTATGCAGTGTTCCGTCCCTTCTCAAATGTCTCGTCTGACACACATTCAGCTACTTTGGACATGTAAGTCTGTGTCCTTTCATTGGAAGAAATGTGGCTGTGTTTTTTCCACCCAGAAATGGAGATTTAAGTAAATATTGGCCAGTTTTATTTCACCTATATTTTGGTTGTGGTGTTCTGTCAAATGGTCAGTGTCTGCAGCAGACTGGCTGTTTGGTTCAGCTGTCACAATCAACTTATGATATTCACAAACCTGGTTTAACTTTCATGTGTCAACTTATTTTGGGCAGAAAATCTGACAGGGTCAGTCTTTTATTGTTGCTTTTCGTTCTAGTTTTCCCTTCGAACTGGTCATTCCCCAGATTTAAGAGGGCCACTAAGAGCACCTCCAATAAATCACGTGCAGCGTTAAGGTGTTTTCTGACACTTGTGAACTATTCCTCCATCGCCTTCAAACATGTCTTTATCACTGAAAGATTTACTTAAATTGGGTCAGATTTCATGCGAATTATTAGCATTATTTGGCTCATTTTGGTGGGAGGAACGATGGAAAGTTGATCAACAGTCTTAATGAGGAAGTGAAAAAGTTGTCCTGGCAGCATTTAGATACGAAAAACCACTGAAAATCAAGTGTGAAATCTGATCCTGCCCAGCTGAAAATGTACAAGACATTTCAATAAAAATCAACTTAGTTTTACCTGGAAATTGTCTTTTGTTGTATGTCCTTATTTGGTCTCCGTTGACGTTGTGTGGCCACAACATGTTTGCTTTCAGGTTTTTTGTTATGACTGAATAGTGGCTCTTTTCAAGGTTCTTACATTTTGATGAACATTACATTTTAAAAAAAAATCTAAAATTTAGATTCTCAATCTAAACAGATTTGGCTCCATTAATAGTTCATGACACTTTGGGCAGAGCACTTTGTGTTGCAGAATATTAACCCTTATTAACACATTACACTTATTTTGCTTTAAACATTCACTGGTAAATGTTTTGTTTGACTTCCATTTTGACCTGTTTGAATTTTGGATACGTTTCCAACTAATCAAACAATCTGGTTTATAATAGTCACAGCTGTATCTGAACACAAACATTTATTGTAAATATATAAACTTTTTATTTATACAGCACAAACTTCTCTAAAAACATAGAAAGGGCTTTCCATGGTTCAATGAGGATTAAAATAAATACAAAAAAAATACAAATGATCTAAGATTGATAAAAACAAGAAACACAATCTAGTTTAAAGTATAAAAAAAATGAAAAAAGGGGGAAAGCTGAGCAAACAGCTACCTGCAGGTTCCTTGTAAATTCCCATCATAGTTGAGAGAAACTGGAAAGACTGGTCTCAGGTGACTGTGGTGTTTCCCTAACCTTCACAACACATCTGTGGTCGTTATTACGCTGTTCATTACTAAACCTGATATTTCTAAAGAAACCGTCTTGTCCTCTCCAGTGAGGGGTCAGTTGAATGATGTGTGACATACAGCAGCAGATGATAAAGTTGTCGAGGATGTGTGCCTTAACACCTACTGATGATGAAAAAAACATGGAAAAAATGAATGTGACATTATTGGGCACAGTAATATATTTGTTGCTTACCTGATCTGCATCGACTGAATCGGCTACAACCCCTGCTGAAAAAATCCTTACACACCTCTATATAAACATGGTGCACACGCAGGACTGTGTAGGCCTACTGTCTCTTTAAGAAGACCTTCTACGTCATCAAAATTACCATAATTGGCAAAACGCGGAGTGACTTGTTTTCTGATACGTCATAATGATGACGCAGGATTACGCGCGAATTTCAAGTGGAGGGCAGGAAGTAAAAATTCTACGCTCATAACAATTGGAGATATGTTACGGAGTATGTTAAACACTTAGACAAACCTGCCCGCAGCAAGTATCGTGACAAAATCGCAGCACATATTGGTTATGATCCATATCAATTGAAAAGGGGGAATTTTTCTCGTGATTTATCTTATTTGTCCGCCGTTGAGCGCATGGACGTCACAAACTGCCTCGTCCTTCAGCCCTCCTACTACACGGCAAATGAAAGCATAGACGAGTCTGGAGGCTTTCAACTACTTCGTATGTGGATGGGTCCATGACCTCGGCACCAAGAGGCATTAAATAAATGTCGACTTCTTTCTGACCGGGTGAGTAAATGTGGTTTCTTTATTTTGTTTTTTAAATAACATTAGGCTACTTGTAAAGAAGGACGGTCAGTTCGGGCATCCGAAGTTAGTAATCCGCCCGGTAACTTCCATCAGCCAATCACAAATGCGCATCCGGTTGCCAGGCAGATTCGAGTCTCCTTAGAATGTTACGGCGGGAAACGTTAGTCCGAAAGTAACAGACATATGAGACGGAGAGAGACGCTGTTGGAAGAGTGCTGTTGTAGTTTAATGGGAAATATACAGTTAAAGTGTGTTTGCTCGACATTAATGGTTATGTGTGCGTCCATAGAACCGTGAGTATTATTTACATAGTTGCAGGTTCATATTGTATTGTGTATAGCCTATTGTAATTTGTCTGCATGCTCTGGATTGTTTAATGTGAGAGCAGTTATTTGAGTTTACCGTGTACGTAATGGCCAGTATTTTATATGTGTTAATTAGATGCATATGTTTACTGTTAAGTTTTATAGAACTTATTGGGGCCATCTTATGTATTATTTAGGATTCACTGTAATTGTGTTCTCACCTGATTAACATAGGAATTAGTACATATTGGTTAATCTGTACATAATGTATGGCAGAGCATTTAACTCCTGTTCATAATAATAATGTATATTATTTAGACTGATTGTATTATTTTATGTTTCTGTTTCAGAACCACACACACACACACACACACGCTACACACGTGCTTGCGAACTGTTAAATAAATCCGTGAAGAGATAATCCTCGTTCCCTTTGCATTCTTACCGATGAACCACAGTGGTCACAAACTAACTATCCAACAAGCATACAGTCCTCCATTACAAATTGGTCCTTCGAGCCGGATTCGTGTGACTGCTGTGGAAAGAGAGGATGTTTCCGTGTGAGAGAAGTGATGCCTTACCCCCCGCTGACATTCGCCGTAGACGTCAAATACGTCCGCCTAACTGGTTTGCAGACTATGATATCTCCCTGCCTGTGATCGAGAGACCCCCCTCAGCTTTAACACCCCTCTTCCAGCCTCCCCGACACCTGCAGGATCCTTACAGCAGTACAACGAGGATTGACAATATGTTACCTCACATCCCTCCGCTCTACGAGGACTGGACTTCAGTAGCTGGTGCTCACCCAAAGATTCCCACAGAGTCAGTGTACTCAGGACCCCGTCAGCACAGCACCCCCGACCCAGTGTCTCGTAGAATGGACCCAGAGGCTCTACCTGCCGTACTAGCAGAGCTGCGACAGATCAGGGAAGATAATCAAAGGCTTCAACTCACCGTAATCGAAATGCAACAGCAGTTAAATGCAAGCAGTGTGCCAATTCCCCTATTGGCCACCCCCACAAAGGGCCACAGTCCTGATGCTCCCGCAGTGCCTCTGCATAGATCCATTAAAGAGGAGGAAGATGATGAAGATTGGCCACTCCCCCCTCCTCCAGTGGTAGAAGAGGATGGGAAACCTCAGGTACCCATAACCACATTGTGCACTGATTTAGTGACACAGCTGACATCACTTCTTAAGGATTTCTTTAGGATGGGAACGTCCTAAGACTCGCCACCTAGAGTCCCAACGCCCGACTACTGTGAGCCAGCCGCATCAGACCATGTGAGAGGGTTATAAGACTCGCCAGCCCATCCCCATCCACCGCGTCCTCCACAGCAAAGCTCACCTGGAGATCTGAGACAGGATAACTCCAGTTCCCACCGAACCACAGAGTTTATCTATCGTGGCCCCAAACCAACCATCCCAGACTTCAGCAAAGGGGACCCATGTGGTTTTGCGAGGTTGAAGACCTCCTTAGAGAACCTCCTACCCCCGGATGCTACTGAGAGGTTCAAATATCAGATCCTAGTAGACCACCTCAAGTTCGAAGACGCACTTCTCATTGCAGACTCGTATACCAACTCTGCTCAGCCGTATACAGACACCATGGCTTCTTTAACTGAGCATTATGGGCAACCCCACCAGCTTGCGCTAAGGCGCATTGCTGACCTGACGGAGGCACCCAACGTTCGGAGCCATGACACCACCGCCTTCAAAAGATTTGCCCTCAGGGTGAGAGCCTTGGTTGGTATGCTTGATCAGCTTGGAGAGAACGGCCATGTGGAGCTTCAGTGTGGATCCCACGTCACCAGACTGATGACCAAGCTCCCCCAAGACATGCGATCTGAATTCATGAGGTATTTACACCCCCTCAGCATCCGTGTTCCCACACTGCGGGACTTTGCCTCCTGGTTGGAGTTCGAGTTGAAGATCCAAGAGTATGGCTGCGGGCCCCAGCCTAGAGAAGAGAAAGAGAACACTGATACTAAGGGAGCACGACGAGGGGATTCTAAGTCTAGTAGGCCAACTACAGTTCTTCTTGGGTCTGAGCAGACCTCAAGCAGCCCTCCTACCCCACAATCTCCATCTGTCAGTGCTGGACCATCGGGTAAAATTGTCTGGTCATGCCCGTACTGTCCCGATGCTCAGCATTACCTTAACCAGTGCACTAATTTCAGCCAGCTCACAACGGAGCAGAAGAGGGACTGGGTGAAGACCAACCGGCGCTGCTGGCGTTGCGGACGCTGTCATCAAGCCGCACAATGCAGACTTAAGGCCAGATGCAAGAAGTGTGATGGCAGACATCTGGAGGCTCTGCATATTCTCAACATCAGACCAGCCCCAGAGAACACCTCCTGCTTGGTGAGTACCGCCAATGAAGTGCTCTACCTGGATAGGCAGTCCGGCTGCAGTCAGGTGCTCCTAAAGGTCACTAAAGTTATTCTGCATAATGGGAAGCAAGCCATGGAGACGTACGCTATACTTGATGATGGATCAGAACGGACGATGCTCCTTCCGGCTGCAGCGCAGGAACTCAAGCTTAAAGGGGACCCAGAGAACCTCGCCCTACGCACAGTGCGCCAAGACCTGAGGGTTCTTCATGGAATGTCCATCTCTTTCTCCATTTCCCCTGCCAGGCAACCCCAGCAGAAATTCAAGATTCAGCGAGCCTTCACTGCTGACCAGTTGGGGCTGGCAGAACACTCACAGCCCGCCGAGACTCTCCAGCGCAAATATAAGCACCTAAGAGGTCTCCCCCTGCAATCTCTGGACCGGGTCCATCCGATGGTCCTCATCGGATCGGATTACACTCACCTGATTACCCCCATAGAGCCAGTCCGTTTTGGGCACCATGGAGGACCAGCTGCTGTGAAGACCAGGCTGGGTTGGACAGTCCAGGGGCCAACAAGGATTTTCAGACAGCACCTCCAACCACAGCAGTGCCTTCATATAGCCACTCTGTCACCCTCTGCAGAACTCCTTCATCATGTGGAGAAACTCTGGCAAATGGACGTTTTGCCTTACAGGAGTGAAAAGCTTGTGACGCGCTCAAAACAAGATCAAGAGGCAGTACAGTTGTTAGAAACCAAGACGGTGAGGGTAGAAGTCGATGGGGTGCACCGCTACGCCACCCCGCTGCTGCGTGTGAAGGACATGACTCGTCTTAATACTCCCAAAGAAGCTGTCCTAGCGAGCCTGCGCAGCACAGAAAGACGCCTGATGAAAGATCCAGAACGAGCCTCAGCTTATGGGGCAGAAGTCTTGAAACTTCTGCATGCTGGCTACGTGAAAAGAATAAGTGAAGAGGAGCAGAGAAAGTCAAAAGAGTCCTGGTTTATACCACACCACATGGTGAGTCATAATGGTAAAAACAGAGTTGTATACAACTGCTCATTCACGTACAAGGGTCACAACTTGAACCAGCTGCTGCTGCCCGGCCCTACACTTACCTCCAGCCTGTTAGGTGTCCTGCTGAGATTCCGGGAGCATGCAGTCGCAATCAGCAGGGACATTAAAGGTATGTTCCATCAAGTTCGGTTGTTACCAGAAGATAAACCCCTGCTTCGTTTCGTTTGGAGGGACATTGAGAGAGAGTCACAACCCAGCGTCTACGAGTGGCAAGTCCTCCCCTTCGGAACCACTTGTAGCCCTTGCTGTGCGACTTTTGCACTGCAAAGGCACGTGACGGATCATAGCCAGCCGGAAGAAGATGTTCGAACGACTATCGGACGACACTTCTATGTGGATAACCATCTGCAAAGCCTCCCCTCGACCACAGTGGCCAAGCAGCTCATCGACAAACTAACTACTTTGTTAGCCACAGGCGGGTTCGAGCTGCGCCAGTGGACTAGTAATGTTCCCGATGTGGTCAGCCACCTACCAAAGGAGGCAAGGTCTCAGGGAAGTGAGTTATGGCTTACAGAGTCAATGGAAGATCCCCAGGAACTCGCACTTGGACTCAGGTGGCTCTGTGCCTCCGACGCTCTCAGCTACAACTGTCGCCTCATCGAACGTCCGCCTCCAACCATGCGGAACATCTACAGCATCCTGGCACGGCTTTTTGATCCATTGGGTTTTCTTGTTCCATTCACCACACGTGCAAAAGTCATTGTGCAACACCTGTGGGACAAGGAAAGAGGGTGGGATGACTCGTCCCTTCCAGCGGACATCCTCAAGGCATGGCTTACCTGGGAAGATGAACTGCAATACCTTCCACAGTGGTTGACACTAACGGTTGCCCGCTTGCCCGGGGCAACTGAAAATAATGTTTGGGCAAGTTGAGATTGCTTCTTGGTTGCCCGGACGGGCAAGTGGATTTTAGAGGGTTTGTCTGTAGTCTAGGCTATGTATTCATGTGTTTTACAGTCTGCAAAACATTTTTTTTTCGCTAAATCACACAAAATAGATCGGCTATATTCGCAATTGAGCAGCTGCGCGCGGCAGCCAGCAGCATCACGGTCGCTCTTTCGCACTCGATCTCTCTATCTCTCTCTCTCACACACACACACACACACACACACACAGCCTGTGTGCGCGCAGTTTCGCTGTCTACGTTCCGAAAGCCGGCTCTATCCTACGGACCTGGTTCCGCTATATTCAAAACCCAGAAATCAATAACGTTTGAGCTTATCGATACCGCTATGGAGTCCAGTAGGCTAGGTCACATTATATCATTTTAAATATCGAGTCGGGTCATCTTCATCTAATTAGGCCTACTTCAGCGTATTATTCCATCACTGGACCGCATCATGGACTGTAAAACTGTTCTACCTTCGAATGTCTTGAAGAAACTCCTTCCACCCGCTCCGTCTCCAAAAAAAAAAAAAAAAACTCTTGTCTGCTGAGCCGCTGCCGCTGCAGACGGGCTCCGCACCGTCTCATCATTCATTCAATGCAGCGGTGATCAACAAACGAGAGACTGTAGCTAGTGACAAGTCCCGCAGTTAAAAAAACGGATAGTTTTTAAATCCATATTAAAATATGCAGGATAAGACCTAGTTAGCTAAAAAAAATCGCAAACGGTTCAAATGTGATGTGTTCAGGTCGGCTCAGTAAAATGATTATTAGGCAAAGGTCAATAAAATTACATCATGATGTGTTCAAATGTAACATCAAGAAAATAAGAAATTTGAGTTTTTCGCAGGAAGCTTGAATAATAGCCTACAGTTTGGGTAAAAAACTTGTTTTCCCAGCAATATAAACTAAATAGTAGGCCTAAATATGGAATTATGACATGCTTAAAGTCCTATCCAGAGCTCTGCTCATCTTGTAAGCAATTAAAGCAATAATACCAGTTCTCTTTAAACAAAATAATAGAAAAGTATTGATAAAGATTTGGATTGTGGAGTCTTTATAATGGTATCAATATGAATAGAAATGAATGATCCCCCTCCTTACTTACAGTGTAACTGGGCAATAGCTTTAACATGGTGGACTTTAATAATTTTATGGCACACAATCACTTTTTGGCACAATGTGACCGTTTTAAATAAGTAAAATTTTTCTGTGGAAGCTAACATTCAGCTTGACTCTGAGCTAGACTGAGTTTTCTGAGCCCCTGGGCAAGGTGCATGGCAAAAAGAGGCCCTTTCACGATGCTGCAGCAGGACCAAGCGTTTGGTGTAGTGTGTGATGTCATGATATCTAGGCTTATATGAATTGTTGTTCGTTTTATGTGGTCAGGATGAGACTAGTAAGCAGTGTTTGCATTTAAGAGATAAGAGATCGCTAAAATGTATAATTCAATTAGCCTATATGTATATATCATTGTTTAACAGTTTTTTTAGTTTTTTTTTGGGCAAGTGAACACAACATTCGGGCAAGTAAAACATTACCTGTACTTGCCCTATGGGCAAGTGCATTTGAAACCTTAGTGTCAACCCCTGTTCCAGATCTTGTCCTGCCAAGATGTTACACAAGCCCCAATCTCGACAACCCCAGTTCAATCAGAAGCCTTCACATATTCTGTGACGCATCAGAGAAGGCCTATGGTTCAGTAGCGTACCTGCGCACCGAGGGCTCAGATGGGAAGGTGGAGGTGGCTTTCCTGACAGCGCGGTCAAGAGTGGCCCCCAAGCGCCAGCAATCAATGCCACGGTTGGAGCTGTGTGGAGCGCTGACTGGAGCTCAGCTGGCAGTGCTCTTGAAGCGCGAACTCACCTTGGTGCTTCATGATGTGGTGCTGTGGACCGACTCAACGACAGTCCTTACATGGCTTCAGTCGGACTCTTGCAGGTTTAAAGTGTTTGTGGGCACCAGAATTGCCGAGATCCAAGAGCTGACGGAATCAAAAGTCTGGAGGTACGTGGATACCGCAAATAATCCCGCAGACGACCTTACCCGTGGGAAGACCCTAACCGAACTGGCAGGGAAGAACCGGTGGAGTAACGGCCCAGCTTTCTTAAACCTGTCACCTGATCGCTGGCCTTCTAAGCCAGAGTCTGAGCCTTTGGAGGATATGGAGCTACGCAAGATGACCTTCTGCGGCTCTATCACCACTGCTCCTTCGTCTCCCGTACCCGATGCCAGCAAGTTCACATGTTTTAAGGATCTGGTAGAGGCGGTTGTGCGTTCACGTTACGGGGTGGCAGGTAACCAGTTCACTCCAGCTGCACAGGATTACCAGGAAGCTGAAAGAGACTTACTGAGGCAAGCCCAGGTCGACTGCTTTGCTCAGGACTTTCAGCACTTGGCAAATAACAAACCCGTTCCCGCCACAAGCCGCTTAATCACCTTAGCCCCTGAGTATGATGGCGAACAAAGGCTGATTCGGGTTGGAGGTAGACTGCGGCGCAGTGACACCCTCGACCAAGAAACCATTCACCCTATTGTTCTGGACCCGATTCACCAGGTAACTAAACTCATCATCCATGATACCGACCGGTAACTCTGTCACCCAGGCTCCGAGAGACTTTTCGCTGAACTTCGTAGACGCTACTGGATCCTCCGAGGTAGGGAAGCGGTAAAGCGACACCAACACTCTTGTCCAGATTGCCAGAGATGGAGAGCAAAGCCAGCAGTCCCACAGATGGCGGACCTTCCCACTGCCCGCCTACAGCTGCTGAAACCCCCTTTCCACTCGACAGGCATGGACTGTTTCGGGCCCTTTGTGGTCAAGATTGGACGCCGCAACGAGAAGCGGTGGGGTATATTGTTTAAATGCCTCACTACCCGAGCTGTTCACATTGATGTCCTGAGTGGTCTCGACCAAGACTCCTTCCTGATGGCGCTCCGCCGATTCATCGCACGCAGGGGTAAACCGGCGGAACTTCTGTCAGACCAGGGAACAAATTTCAGAGGCGGTGAGCGGGAGCTGCACGACTCATTCAAGGCTTTGCACCCCACTTTACAGTCGCAACTGGCCAGACATCAGATCCAATTCAGATTTAACCCTCCTAGTGCACCTCACTTTGGGGGCGTGTGGGAGAGGGAAATTAAGTCCATCAAGGCTGCCCTGTACGCTACAATCCAGACTCAAACAGTAACAGAGGAAGTTCTACGCACTGTACTAATTGAGGTGGAAGGCGTATTGAACTCAAAGCCCTTGGGATACGTCTCCAGCGATGTCGATTTTATGTTTCTGTTTCAGAACCACACACACACACGCTACACACGTGCTTGCGAACTGTTAAATAAATCCGTGAAGAGATAATCCTCGTTCCCTTTGCATTCTTACCGATGCACCACAGTGGTCACAAACTAACTAACCAACAAGCATACAGTCCTCCATTACACTACTGTTAATCCGAATCCACCGTTTAGTTAGCTAGCAACATGGACTCACGTCAGTAGCTACTACTAGGCTTGCTAGCATTACCATTCATGCCCTGATTAGCGATTAGAGACAGAGGTCCGGAGAAACCCCATTGAAAACTTTGGTTGTAGCTAGAGCAGATGGAGAGGTTGTTACAGCACACTGTAACTGTATGGCTGGGTAAGTAATAACATAAATATCACAACCCAACCAAGGCATGTTTAACACAACACTTTAGCTCAAACAAAATAATTATTGGTATAATATGCATGTTATATCAATTACTAGCTAATCCAATCAACGTTTATGGCACTGTCAGGGTATTACTTAGGCAAAGAAAAGGTTTAGGTAAGGACAACACAGGTGTGAAAATCTACAATTTGCGCATTATGCCTCATACACTGGATAAGGCTGGCTTTGAGGTATGTTTAAGATTGCCATTTTGTATATCAGTTACTAATTATTATTGTACAATTTTCTTTTTCTATTCCTATTTTTATTCATTACAGGTATGGATGCAAATATGAGGCAACTGCCATAAAGCAGTATGGACTGCAAAGTCTGCACCACCAGAGCTTCTCCTGTAACCCTAACCCTGAATCCTAAATGGCCGTACATGGGAGCGTCACCAGATGGATGTGTCACATGTACCCGTCATGGAACTGAGATCTGTGAGATAAAAGTAAGTTATTTGTTGTGGTTTTATATTATGTCACAAATATCATCCTCACAATAATATTTTATATTATTACTTTGTCATTTCTTCACCGCACGTGTACGTAATTATACAGTCTGTTTTGAATATTGTATTGAAAATCTTATAAATAAATCATAAATAGAGAAAAGGTTAGTTATTTGTTCAGTATTGTGCTACAGTAGAGTAGGTATAGGGATTTTGACATCTGATCATGGGGATCCTCCCCTCAGAAATGTTGAACTGCAAACGCTTATTTACACTAGAATGTGACTTTTTTTTCATTGTGAACTTTTAGGGCCCAAACAGCAAAGACGAGGAGGCCAATCTACGCCTGTGTGCTGGGGACCAGGGCTTCTGTCTCGTCAACGATGGGGGAACTGTGACGCTGGACAAGAGCCATGCCTACTTCTATCAAGTACAGGCTCAGTTCCACATCGTAGACGTTGACTACTGCCACCTCTTTGTAGAGAATTGTGCGTGACCAGAGTACACCTGTGGTCTGTCCTGCATTACAACGCCTTCATATTCACTGACCACATTTTTCCCTCCTGTGCATCCTGTTTACTGGGAGTTTATTTAAAATTAAATCATGCATTTCCTCATACTCATGGCTTGTTTCCCTCTGTCACTTCCACCATTACTGTATCTATGGGGGGAAAGTTTATATGCAAAGGTATTACATCAGAGATATGTATGGCTTCTTTACTCAATAGAATGAACAGATGAATGGACAAGTATATATAAAAAGGTTTATTACATTAGATATTTATGGCTGTTTTACACTTAAGAATACAATAGAAAAACAGATGAGCAAGTGTGTGGCTGGCTGACAGGATTTACTAGATATGGTTCAGTGGTTGTCAACTGGTTCTCCCTTTTGAGGGATGAGGGGGAAGACAGCCCTAGGAGATATTTACTCTAGTGGGACAACAGTCATAAAGATTTGATAATGCACAGCAAATTATACCAATCTTGTCAATCTACTTTAGCTGATCACCTCCTTTTACTGACATGTTTGCAATGGGCATTGCCCTGCTCTGCAGAATTTGATATTTTCTTTTCACTTATCCTATGACCCTTTCTACATGAATACGCACATTAGCAAATGTTCTTAGGGCTACAGGTGATGTATGGCTCACATAGTTGAAACACTTGCATCAAAACTAAGAAATGTAAACAGTCCAGTGCTTTAATTCTGAGGTCGCTCAGCTCCGCTGATGCTTGGTTCATAGCATCTTCCATCTTGTCAAGATCGTCCATGTTCAGGTCTGTCTGCATTCTGCATCTACATAGAATATTTGGCAAAGGGGATAAGGTTAAAAGAGATAGTTTACTTTACTTCGGTCAGTATAACATTTACATTTCATATTTATATGATGTAAGAATGCAAAGTAAATATATATATATATATATATATATATATATATATACACACACACACACGTATACACATACAACATAAAGACAAGTTATCAACCACACCACTGAGTATATACAATATAGTTTTAGAGTTTGCAGTTCTACTTCCACTGTATCCAGAAGTTGGTCAAAATCATGTCTGAACAAAACACATTTGTTTCATCTATAAACAGTACATCATTAGTACCTTGGAGATAATTTAGAACACCAAATAGAATAAATAACAGGTTAGTTCTAAACAAAATAAGTACCACTGAAGTAAATATGTGTTAAAATGCCTAATCTAGTATTGCCAACATGGGCATTTACATTTTATTTACCTTTCAAGTGTTCAGGTTCTGGGTTCCCTGTCACACCAAGGTCCAGCAATGCAGCTGTGTTGGTGCAGGCAGCTGCATCTACATAGTATATTTGGCAAAGGGGATAAGGTTGAGAGAAATAATTTAAACAAGTGTAATACCACTAATGAAGTAAAAAAATTGAAGTGTCAAAATGATTATTGTAGCAATATCAACATAGGCATTAAAATTGTATTTACCTTTCAAGTGCTCTGGTTCTGGTAGCTCATCTATGTTGGTGCAGGTAGCTTCAGCTTCACTGGACTGCCTTCTTTCCTCTCTTTTAAGAGGTGCCTCAGTCACTTGTTTACCTTTGTCATAGCCAAGATTGACTGTAGGACTCTACATCATTGACAGCACTCGGGCAGCCTGAATGAAACACATATCAAAATAGTAGCTTGTAAATCCATACAGTGAGACTTACAGATAAAACACCCAAATAAATCGCAGAGGGTTAGCTGACCAGCAACATTAGCCTAGCGTGCTTGTACTAACGGTATTGTATTAAGTGTAATCGATACTTTATAAACAACTCCTGTAGCTATCTCCGGCATAAAAAGAAGACAAACCATACAGAACAGGGTGGGTGATGACGATAACACATGAAGCTTCAAGCTAACGTTAGCTAGCTTATGGTAAATCGAAGACATTATCTGCTGCAGCTACTCTGTAGCATGTAGCTATTAACTAACATCTTAACATTATATCACAGATCTAGCTAGATGGCTTTATTCCCTGTGATATCCTGGTGATATCATCCCCATGTTCTTTCTATTTGACGGTTAAAGCTATGTAACTTACTTTTCACAAAGCGATCACTGCAAACACGACAGACTCCTCTCCACGGGACTTCAGGTGAAGGTTTTTAATCAATGCCTGGCAGCGCTTCTTCGTTAGATGTCTTGTATTACCCCCTTTATGGTTCACAACTTTGGTTTTCTCTCTGTTTGAACGGTTTGAACAACCGTACACCGAGCAAAACATAGGCATTGTCGCCGCTCCCTTGCATTGGATCAGGACTTCCTGCCCTCCACGTGAAAAATTCGAATGGTGTGACGTCATCTGAAAACAACCTATAGGCTACCTCCTCCCCTCCCTCCCTGTTGGTATCACTTTTGCTCTCTTGTCTTCTGACCCATTCATATCAGCCGAGCGACTTAAAATGGAGCAGTTTGTGCAGACCAAGATCAAGGGAGACAAAGTGGTGCTGTTCATTAAGCCCACGTGCTCGTTCTGCGTGAAGGCCAAAGACGTTTTGTCCAAATACAAGTTCAAACCGGGACATTTGGAGTACGTTGACATAAGTGGACGCAGCGACATGGCCAGCTTGCAAGACTACTTCCTGGAGCTGACCGGAGCCCGCACGGTAAACCATGCGGTAAACACCACAGACGCTGCTGCTTTGTCAGCCGGGGAGGAGTGTCTCTTCTTACAGAAGAGCTCACTTGCGTCTATCTCAGGAAATGTAGCCAATGTGTAGCATTCTAAAGAAACCGAGGGAAGGTAACCTACATTAAAACATTACTAGTGGGCTAATGTTTCCGTAAACAAAGAGGTGTATCAGTAGGCTATGTATGAAACCATTTTAGCACTGTATGCAAGCTATTAGGCCTGATATTTGTAAATATGTGAATATTTTTGATTAATTTGACCACAGTTAACCCATTACATTATTATTTCATCCAAAGAAATCAATCGTTCGGGTAGTCTTCAGTAGGAATTGCGCATGGAGTAACATGAGAACCATCCTCCCTTATGTCAGCCTCAGTCTCCATAGAAACGTTAAACCTGAAAGTTACTGATGAAACAGATGTCAGTTTATCAGGTAATGTGTGCATGACTTGAAGGGGATAGTAGCCTATAATTGCACAATATGTGTTGAGGTGGAGGAAGAATTCAGATAATTTTTTCGAAGTTCAAGTAGTAATAGCCTACCCCACTGTAAAATGGAATTTGTTATAGGGTCAAGTCCTTCTTTGAACTGTTCGAGTAGGCTATAGTATAATCAGGGAATGTACATAGGGATTAAATTATTAAAAAGTATAGTAGCCCTAAAGGGACAATGAATCCTCCTATTTATTTCCTCTGACGACAAGTTCATTTGTGTTTTGTTTTTTGTCAAGATAGCGATAAAAATGTCGTTATTTTGTGATAACGAACCTGGAAAAGGAATTAAAATGTATGATTCAATGACCATTAAGGGCTTCCGTATAAAAGTAGGCCCTACTCAGCTTTCCTGTTGGACTTGGAAGAGCAGCATAATTTTTAACAATGTTTTTGTATAGGACTGCAACTAATGGTTATTTTAATCATGGATTCATTTGATGATTATTTTTCAGTATAATAAATTGAGAGTTTGGTTTGTAAAAAAAAAAAAAAGAAGACAAATATTGGTAAATGCCAAAACAATCGCCCGCACCCCCAATTCATACCTCCACTTTGTTCATCCAACAGTCCAAACCTCAAATTCTTCTGCTCTTTAATTTTACAATTCATAACGACAATCAGAAAACCGTAAATAAATCAATTATCATACAAATAATTTAGAACAAAACACAAGTTGTTTGTGTTTAGATGTGTGCAAAAATCTTCATTTGTAATGTAACTAGTAAATACAGATGTTCCTGTCTGCTTTTGTGTTTTGAATGTAGGTCCCTCGGGTGTTTATCGGTGAGGAGTGTGTTGGAGGTGGCAGCGACGTGGAGGCACTGCATAAGAGCGGTAAACTGGAGGGCATGCTGCAGTCTATTGGAGCCCTGCAGTGACGCGCTCCACACCTCCCAGGTACACCACAGCACACACTCGTATAGAGGGAGAGACAAAGTGTGTGAAGTGAAAAAGCAGGGACAAATTTGTCAAAGTGGGCAAGAAAAGGAGGTGGGTGTAGCCAATCTGAAGACCCAGCGCAAGTTATTAAGAGCATGCAACAGCAAGCTCTTATTAGCGTAGGGATGATGAATAAATGAGAGGAAATAATGTGCCTGAGGCGTTTCTCAAAGAGATGGGAGGCAATGGCTCTGTGGTGAAGACAGGAGTGCAATGAGCTCTAGGCCCACACACTGTATCACGTTATGACAGGAATGTACAGGCTGGCAAAAGAAAGGGAAACACCTGAATGTTGAGTTCAGATACATAAAGAATGGAGACGCCTCCACACAGGGCACATGAGAATGTTCTGAGGAGTATGAAAATCAAGTGAATCATATGCTCTTGCCCTTGACCCAGGTTAACGCCTATGTAAAACAACACATTACAACAGACCTATTGTGGCATTAAGCAAACCTGTGGGTGTGACTTCACCCTCTGCAGACTTACAGGTTCACTTTCATTCAGAAAAGTGTCAGCACATACAAACATTCATCGTCGGAAAATGGCTGACAACGTCATTGTCGACGAGAAAAATGTTTTTTTTCTGTTAGTTTGTCACCCATCCGTCTCTAAAGCAACTTTTTTTGGAAAGAATTGAACGCGCTCAAAATGCACACAAACACCTGAACAACTGGCCCTGCCTGCACAATAATGTACAAACATAGTCTCTCCTATGTTCATTCTGAAAAATGTCTTTATTTAAAGTCAGACGTGGTGGTATGTACAGTCTGTACAACACTGGCCCAGTGGAGACTCACATGTGTTTCCATACACTTGAGAACACTTTGTTTTACAGTCCAGATTTTCAACTGCTATTTACCGATTTTTAAAGGGGGATTGTGATTTGTCTGTGGATTTCTGAGCAGACACACACATTGATGGATGGGTTGCAGCAGGAGGTTAAATACAGTGGTGAGAGGTGCTGACTGATTTCACAATTACACTGTCAAAATCTCACAGTAGTGGATTTCTTGTTCTAAATACTCAGCCTGCTGCTATACAAGTACTGCAAGAACCTGATACAAATACAGTTACATACTGATTGTAGACTATTATTGACTTATACTGATCCACTCAATAAAAAATAGCTGCAAAATGTCGCCTTTGAGTTTTTTTCTTCCTTTAAAAAAAAAGTTTACCTGACACATTAAGTTTTTCTGTCTTCTTCTACGATCTACCTTTTTATTCTTATCATGCACCGTTCAAGTAAATACCAGTAAAACAGTAGACTGTAAAATAGTGCGACCCAGTTGTCTCTGATTCAATTGTCAAAACAATAATGTCATAATCATGTCCACATACAGTATACAGTAGTTTACAAAATAATTGCAGCACCAATAAATCATAAACTTGTTATGATTAAAAAATCAAAAAAAAAAAAAAAAAGGATCAAATAAATATTGTGTACCCACCCAGAGGCATTGTGGTGTTCAGTGTACTAACTTATGTTCATGATATGGTGGTTTTTCCTAGATCTCTCTCTATGGCTTCTGTACATGTTAATGCTACAAAAGGCTTTTTGCCTGTTTATGCGCCAGAGACGGAACGTTATTATTATTGCAAATAGTTGAGTAGTAGTTTCAACATCATCTCATTTTAACCTGCAAAGGAATCGGTGAACAAGTTTAGCTCATAGGCTTTAAATCAGATTTAAAAAATAACAGTGATCACTGTTTGGTGAACAGAGTTCTTGGTTTTTGATATAGACTTATGCGTAGTTTGATTTGTAGCCATTTTGAATGAAAGTTTGATGGTTTGACACAGACTACCATTAAAATGTATTACATCTCACATGGATCACCATCATAAAAAGTCTAATCAAATAATTGTACTTGAATTGGTCCTGCTCGGCTGAGTTTGTTTCAGATTATATCTGAAAATGGACTGTGTTACCAGTTTACCAGCTTTCACTTTTAAAGTATGCCACCGGGCACTCGGCTGAAATGCTGTTTGAGCAACAAATAAGTTACAGAGATTTTGGCTTCAGAAATGCTGCGTGTGCACACAATCACACAGGTTCCATAACCAACAGTACACAGATGCATCATGGGTCACCGATGCAGAGGTTTTAATTGAAAACGAACAGTCCAGCGGACAAAACATACAGACATCCCCAGGTGTGGAGTAGAGAAGAAAACACAGTTTCCGTCCTGCTTTTTTCGCCCAGAAATCATATTACCCGTTATTGAGGTTTGAAACAGTCTCTACGTGATCCTGGTGTGTGGTTTCAACAGATGTGTGGTCATTTGATATATCTGCACTTTGTAATGGAGCCATTTTATGTCACTGTTCACCTTTGAAGTCCACCATTTTGCTTCCACCGATAGAAATATATTCTTTCAAAGAGCCAGTGGCCAGCCAGTCATTTTATATTCAGATTAGTTTTTAAAGGATCAGTCATTTTGTATTGCCCATGATGGAATAGTCATTATGCAAAAAAGGGCGCACAGTCATTCCTCCAGGAGGGGGAGAGAGGTGTTTCAATTTGGTGCATGTCATTGCTCATTTTAGTTAAGGAGTCTCATGGCGTACTCTGCTGCAGCTGTGTGTCCTTCAGAATCAGCCTTTAATCCAGCAGGACAAACTGAAAAAGCTTTTAACTGTTCGTTTCTCCAGCCGTTGATGACGTGCCTCTCTGTTTGTCGTTCCTCTCTCCCTGGTGTCCCTCCTGTGCTCTCTCCCCCCACACCGTTTCTCCACAGGTGTTGGGCGTGCAGGTGGGGGTCACATGACTATGCAGCGGGACTTGCGTAGCTTGCGTCGCTGCTGCTGGTACTCGCTGAGCTCCTGCAGGTAGCCTCTGGACGGCCAGCGTAGCCTCTCCACCTGCTCACGCTCCTCCTCTGGAACACACACACAAACAAAAACATGATATCACTAACCATTATCTACGTAACACAACACTATGTCTGCTCTTAATATCATTATAGCAAAAGATGTGTAATACTTGGCACGTTCTTCCACTAACATGTACAGCGGTAACTCCTTGGATCAATACCATGGACACAGACAACAAAGCCACACTATCTGATAATACTTTTAGTTTACTCCCACAGCGATGGATCTGTGCTACTCCTTCTTCTGGCCTTTTTGACTTCACTTGTGCCCTTCAGTACCCGTCCAATGACCTTAAATGATTCTTGCTTGTGACTAATAATGACAATAAAACATGCTTCCGCTGCTAACCAAAGCAACGTAATTTAAGCTTATGTGGTTGTCTGTCTGTTTTGTGACTTATTAATTGCATATGACTGCTCAACTTATAGTATGATTTATACTATAAGGAGGCATTATTTTAAAGGGACACATAAATACTGTCTTATTGTGCAAACATAGCATAAAATACAGAGGTTTTCACAGGTGTTTTTGACCATGTTAGACTCTAAAAAAATCAACTGAAAGAACACCATTAAAATAGAGGCTGGTAAACCCACTTTCTATTTTCCAAAAGTGTTTAAGTGACAAATGGAGTTATATTTCAATTTACAATCGAATGGAGGACACCTTGACGACACCTCATGTATTTAAAAAAAAATAATGGTAGCCTATCATTAGGCAGAGCTAATGTGAGACAGTACACTGTGTGAAAAACACAACAGGCCCTCAAAAGCCTGGAGGCACTTCATTATTTTTAGGATGAAGTCTGAAGCACTAACCAGGCTTGTTATTTGAACAGTTGACAGATTGGCACACTGACCTGAGAGCTCCAAGAAGTCAGGTTTGTGGCTGAAGATCAGGTAGTTGTTGGCGATAAAGTGGAGGAGCCACACGTACAGCTGCTCTGCATTGTGGCACTGAAAATAAATTCAAACAGACATTATGACAAATAACAATACTTTTGAGAGTGAACGCTTTTAAAAAAATACTCATGAATGTCTGTTACAGATTAAAGCTTAGGGCTACTGCATGTGAAAAGATTGCCACAGAAAAAAAAACATGTCATTGTTTTTTTTGAACAACCAGCTACATTTCCCCTTTTATGCAGCATTCACATTTTTGCAGCTGAAGTCAACAGTAATATGAAGCAGTCATTGACATGTATAAGCTATCTCCTGCAGGTGTGTTCAGGGTTCTCGGTTTATGTCTCTTGCCCTTTTGATTTTTTTCCCCCGGTACGCTCAAACGTTGCACTGACCTTTGCTCGGCGGAGTAGTCGGATCACGCTGATGCCGGTGGATGACAGCTCTCTACTGGGCATGCTCTGAAGGTAAGCGCACACACACACCTCGCACAGATGCTGCAGACGTTTCACCTGGTACATCTCAGCACAGACCAGCACCGCCATGGCCTGCAGCACACTGGCTGGATACACAAACGCACACACACAGCACTGTCTGTTATACTGAATATAGGCACTAATTGTTTGTTTATTTTATACAACAGCAGGACACATTTTTAAGCGTTTAGGCCTCCAGAGGAAATAAATGCTGTAAAATTCTCTTTAAGTAAAGCTATTAGCAGGATTGCCCTATGAAGCTTTAACCAACCATATAATAAAGGAATAATGTGTCTATTTAACACAATTAGAAAATGCAGAACACATTCAAAAGGCATCAGTCCTCACACTTAGTCACTTCCAGACAAATTTCAAACCAAGTATTTGACAGCAAACTTCATGTTGGCATTATTCAGTGTTCAATGAGCATTTCAGTGTATTTCATTGTTGTTTTTTTATGGCCCACTTCTTAACAGTTTTATTTCCCTGTCACTGACTGCACACTACCTGGCCAGCATTAAACAGCAGGCAGACACAGCTCGGGCCTGGCTGGTGAACACAGGGGAGCAATTAAGGGCTAAAAGACTCAGAGATTTCCCTAAGGAGTTGGTGGAGAGACGCAGCAAAAGTAGAGTGAGTATTTGGTGTGTTTTTGTCAGGTGACCAGAGAACAACACATGTTTTCATGCCTACACATTTTCCAGAACCACTATCTACTTATAGCACTCTACTACAATATTGTTTACAAAGCCACCTTTACAAGACGACAGACACGATTAAGCAATTTCTATGATTTTAAGGCATTATCATTACATGGACAAAATCTGAGCTCTGTGCTTTAGGGTTCGGGGCTCAGATCACATTGAATAGAACAAATATTTAATTTCCCATTGCCTATGCCAAACGGTCTAATTACATCTTTACAAACATACATGCGACAAACCTCAAACAACTAATATTATGTCAAAATGTGAAATCAAATTGCTTCAACTTCAGGATGTGTACTGGATTTTTTTCCCAGCTCATACACAGAATGGACCGATAGGAGAATATGAGGAAAAGTGATTAAGACAACAAGCATTCTGCAGAATTTCTGACTCCACCTTTAACTGAGCAGCAGCCATACAGGTTTGTTTTGTTCAGCTGCAAAACCATGTAACATACCTTCTTCTAGCTCACAGTATGTACAGTGAACCGTTTTTGTGTGAATGAAGTCCTCCTGCTTTGATTTGAAAGCCTTGGTTTTTGCTGCTACTGGTGGAGTTACCTTGCGTCGACCTTGAGCACTGAGCTCTTGCATAACATAGTGCAGCGGCTGCAGCCTCTGGGGCTCTTTCATGGATTTAATTTCCTGTTCCCATGACTCAACTAGAAGCTGCATCTCTGGAAACAGCTTGCGTTACCCTCCTTGTAGCTAAGCTGTATCTTTAGGGTGGCTTGCTTGTTGAGGTTTTTCTCGCCGTTTCATTAAAAACATCTCATGCCACTAAATAAGGGGATTGTCAGCCCTCAGTCGCAGCCCATTCAGGAAGGATTACACTGAACCTTTACATACTGTCATCTGTTCAGCAGCCTCGATATAAAAATACTGGAACGTAAGACGACAGCCAATGCTGTAATTAACTCTGTAATTCTGTTAATGCAAATTACAGTTTTATGGCTTTATCTATTCATGAAGGAGCGTAACATCTTTTTTTGTGCTTTCTGAATTTGTAATTAGCTTTAGTTGGAAGGTTGGATTCAAGAGGGACTACAGTGATGTCACCATGGATGTCATGGACACAATCCAACACACACACACACACACACACACACACTACTTATACCAGAGCCCTGTTGACATGATTGCATTTGGTAATTTCTTACCATTAGGGGGCATTAGATGCCTTGGTGACATTTAAGCTTGCCCCAGTTGTTTTCTCTAACCTGGTAGCAAATAGTTGCCCACAAACATGTAGCAGCACAAACTGAAATTTAAACATTACATTAGAGTCCCTTTGGCAACCTGTTAAAACGTCAAACTAATATTCCCTAGCATATTAAGGTATGGTTTGGTCCACCTAATCCTGATTAAAAAACCTACGACATGTACTGTATCACTGGAATATTAGCACACAATTGTGTGTGTAACCCTATGGACTAAGAATAACCTACAGTTAGAAATACATTACTATTTTTTTGTTGAAACACTAAACCAATGAGCAAAAAACGTGTCTGACAGTGAGAACTGAGTGTTGATTATCATTGTGATCAACAGTATCTGCTTAACTTTCCCATTAGAGGAAGACACTTGATGCTGTGTTAAAAATACAACTATTGCCAAATGTAATTAAATCTGTAGCTCATCATCATCAACAGAGAGTACTGTATAATCAGCACTAATTACTTTAAAAAGGCAGCGCGGGGGCGCCCTTAGCTCAGTTGGTAGGGCGTCCCCCCTCGGGCCGGGCACAGCAGCAGACCCGGGTTCGATTCCGGCCCGCGGTCGTTCTCCGAATGTCACTCCCCTCTCTGCCCCATTTCACCTCTGTCGCTACACTATCAATAAAGCATAAAAGGGGGCGCCCGTAGCTCAGTTGGTAGGGCGTCTCCCCCATGGGCCTCGGCCAGCAGCGGACCCGGGTTCGATTCCAGCCCGCGGTCGTTCTCTGCATGTCACTCCTCTCTGCCCCATTTCAACTCTGTCTCTACACTATCAATAAAGCATAAAAATGCCAAAAAATATCTAAAAAAATAAAATAAAAATAAAGCATAAAAATGCCAAACAATATCTTTAAAAAATAAAAAAGGCAGCGCACAAAGTGACAGATAGTGACAGAGGAAACCAACAACATAAACAACAGGTTGTGGGGCTGCAAGTTGGCGCCACTAAGAGCAGAAGACGCTATGATGCCAAGGGTTGATATTTTCATCACTAAAACTAATTTCATTTTAAGCTCAGTGCTGTTCTCCACACTGGCAGCATGTCTCAGTCACACAGATGGTTGATAGCTCTCGTCATCTGCGCTTTTGTTTTGGGCTGAGAGCCTAGAGGAAGACACTACCGTACCTCTCTTAAGTGTTATCTGATGGTGCTTATTTCTGACGTACATTAAAATCAAATCAAAAGGCCCATTGTCCTTCTGTAAAAATTTTTTTTATTTTGTTGGATTCGGATCCGTGGCAATCCAAAGCGACTTTCATCTCTGCAACAGATCAAACCAAGCGTCTCTTTAGAGTTATTATACATTACCACACTAAGCTTACTCTATTTTTGGAGACTTCCGGGTTACAGAACATGGGGTAGGCACGATCGCTTGTAGCTCCCACAAAATATTTCAGACTTAACTGATTAAACCCTATTCTCGTCGATTTTTTTTGTGCTTGTGTTGCCGGTAACACTAATACTGTTTTGGAGAAATGCCTAGAAGCAAGAAAAACGCAAGAAGAGATTCGGCAGAGTCAAATATGTCCTCGGACAGCGTGGTTAGCATGGACGTTGGTGCTAGCTCAGTGGCTTCCATCGCGGGTCTGCTTGAACAGCATAGAGCAGCGATAGCCGCCGAGTTTAAATCATCTTTCGCCAGCATGGACGCTAAGCTGGACAGCATCCAGGCCGTGGTCTCAAGCCAGGGGAAACGTATAACCGATCTCGAGGAAAATGCAGAAACTGTTTGCGGACGCCTGGAGCAACTTGAGGCTACGTGCTCCTCACTGCAGAAAGATAACACGCTGTTGAAAGCTAAACTATCGGATTTGGAAGGGAGGAGCAGGAGACAGAACGTTCGTATCGTGGGCTTACCAGAATCAATTGAGGGTGCGCGCCCCGCTGCCTTTTTCTCCGGGCTCCTCGTCGAGGTGTTTGGTGATCAAGTTCTCCCTTCTCCCCCAGAGTTGGACAGAGCTCACCGCACTCTGGCACCCAAACCGGGCCCGCATGAGAGGCCGAGAGCCGTCGTTATCCGCTTTCACCGATACCAGACTAAAGACTTGATCATGAAAGAGGCACGTAAACAGGGCGAGCTGGAGTACCACGGCCACAAGCTCCGATTCTATGAGGACTACAGCGCGGAGGTCGTGAAGCAGCGGGCTGAATACAAGCGGGTCATGGCAGTGCTTTATCAGCGCGGTCTTCGTCCTTCTCTCCTCTTCCCGGCGAGGCTTCGCATTACTCTCCAGAGCGGCGAGAGAAAGTGGCTGCGGTCTGTCTCTGAAGCATCAAACTGGGTGTGAGTCCGTAGTAAATACGATTGCCTGCTGTGAGTATACAATGTGGACAAATGCTCTTTTCATATCCCCAGCCAAACTCTCGGACTGATGGTACTATATGCAATTTTTTATCTTTTATTTTTTTAATGAGTAAAGTAGCTGGGTGAACGTGACATTTTGTTGCTTGTCATTTTGACGTATTGTCTAGCTCACTCCTTTTTTATTTTTTTTATTTGTATCTCCATTTTAAAACGGCTAGATGAGCGTGTCTGTTCTTTATTTTTATTTTTTTTTTAAATTTTTTGCCATTTGGACAGACTGTCTAACTCACGCCTTGTTCCTTTTTTTTTGTATTTCGAATTTGTTGGTTGAGCACGGTATGTTTGTTTAGTGTGTTGTCATTTTGACAGTTTGCTGGATTGTTCATAGTGTTACTAGCTGTTATGGGGTGAACTGTACAAGACTTATGTGGGAAGCTAGCATAGGCTAGAAAGTTAAGGCTTGGAATGTTTGTTGTGAGGCTAGTAAGGGTCTTTCGGGGTTTGCTGTTGAGAGCAATATATGGGGTGGGTTCTGGGTGGGAGGGGGTGGTGTCAACTGGGGGTTTAGTTGATGGGTTAGCACCTGCTGTGTTTTCAGTTATCTGTGTTTTCCTTTTCTTTGTGTGTTTTTTTTTTCCTCTGTATTTTGCTACTCTTTTTGTTATCGGAGCAACTCTTTTTACTCTCACTATAACTGAGCTAGATGAAGGGCAATCTTAATTTAATTAGTTGGAATGTCAAGGGGCTTAATCACCAAGTGAAAAGGGGTAAGGTCTTAACCCACCTAAAACGGCTCAGGGCTGGAATAGTTTTTCTTCAAGAAACCCACTTACATGACTCTGACCATGGGCGACTAAGTAAATGCTGGCGTGGACAATTTTTTCATTCTAATTTCAGGGCTAAGGCCAGGGGCACAGCTATCCTTATTGATAGTAATATTCCTTTTGAGTCCTCAAACATTATATCAGACAAAAATGGACGTTTTATTATTGTTTCAGGCAAACTTTACAATAAGTCAGTCATCTTGGCCAACGTCTACGCGCCTAATGTCGACGATGTAGATTTCTTTAAGAGATTTTTTTCTCAACTCCCCGATCTCAATTCCCATTCTCTTATTCTTGGTGGGGATTTTAATTGTTATCTAGATCCAGTCTTAGATCGCTCTTCCCCCAAACCTGCCACTCTTAGCAGATCTGCAGGTTATATCAAATCATTTCTTGCTGATTATAGCCTCTCTGATCCATACAGGTTTTTATACCCCACAGGAAGAGAATATTCATTCTTTTCACATGTCCACCACACTTACACCCGAATTGATTATTTTTTTGTTGATAACTCATTGATGTCAGACCTTAAGTCATGCAGTTATGAAGGTATTGTGATCTCTGATCACGCTCCTCTGCTCCTTCAACTGGCTTTCCCTGACGTCGAGTATACAAGAAGGCAGTGGAGACTGGATCCATTGTTGCTCACAGATGAGAGTTTTCTTTCACACATCTCTACACATATTAAAACTTTTTTGAGTATAAATAAAACACCAGATGTGTCCAATGCAACTATTTGGGAAGCCCTGAAAGCCTATTTGAGAGGTGAAATTATATCATTTGCAGCATACAAAAATAAGTGTACAAAACAGAAACAAACTGAAATTGCTGATCAGATTCTGAACATAGACAGACAATATGCTAGTTCACCTTCATCTGAACTTTACAAAGAACGTTTAAAACTTCAGACAGAATTCAACCTTCTTTCCTCTCGTCAGGTTGCTGACCAGTTGCTTAGGAGCAGAGGTACTTTTTACGAGCATGGTGACAAGATTGGCAAACTCCTGGCTAATCAACTGCGCGGATTTAGAGCAAAGCAACTCATCCCTGGAATACGGACAGACAGTGGGTGTACAACATCAGATCAGAAATCGATAAACGAAAAGTTCAAAACATTCTATTCAAATTTGTATAGTTCTGATTGTACAGTAGACGCAGCGGTGATGGAAACCTTCTTCAGTAACCTAAACATGCCTTCCCTTTCTCAAGACCTGAGACATAGCCTTGAGGCACCTATTACTCAGAGGGAAATTATTGCAGCAATAACATCTATGCAATCAGGCAAATCTCCTGGTCCAGACGGACTTCCATCTGACTTTTTTAAGAAATTTTCAGCCGAATTATCGCCTTTTTTATGTTCAGTATTCTCAGACTCATTTGACTCGGGTAAACTCCCGCCTTCGTTCTACCAGGCCTGTATTTCCCTGTTGTTAAAAAAGGATAAAGATCCTCTAGATTGTGCATCATACCGACCAATTTCACTATTAAATACGGATGTGAAGATACTTGCTAAAATTCTCGCCCACAGATTGGAGGATGTTCTCCCCTCTATCATATCCCCCGACCAAACTGGGTTTATAAAGGGACGCCAATCATTTTATAATATCCGCCGGCTAATGAACATTTTATATTCCCCCAGAAATATTGAATCAGAATGCCTCGCTTCTATGGATGCTGAAAAAGCGTTTGATAGAGTAGAATGGAATTATTTGTTTTTCACCCTTGAGAAATTCGGTTTGGGTCCTGTTTTCACTTCGTGGGTTAAATTACTATATGCATGCCCTTCTGCCTCAGTATTAACAAACAGCCGTTACTCAAGTAGTTTTGATCTGCACCGTGGGACCCGGCAGGGTTGTCCTTTGAGCCCGCTCCTTTTTGCTATTGCAATCGAACCACTTGCGATTGCCATCAGAGGTAACAAACAGATTCAGGGGATATGGAGAGGAGGAATTGAACATAAGGTATCATTATACGCCGATGACTTACTTTTGTTTGTTGCCAAGCCAGCCACCTCCTTACCGGAGGCACTTTCTGTGTTGGAGGTCTTTAGTCAGTTTTCTGGCTATAAACTTAACTTGAGCAAGAGCGAACTTTTTCCGATTAATAAAGAAGCTCTTAAACTTGATTATACAGCTCTCCCACTCAAAGTGGTGACAGACCATCTGAATTACCTTGGGGTATGTTTCACCAGAAATTTTAAAAACCTATTTAAATCGAACTTCCTCAAATTATTGGATCAGGCGAAGCAAATATTATCGAAGTGGTCTCCTCTGGCTTTCTCTCTCATAGGTAGAATAAATTCAATCAAAATGACATTACTCCCAAAGTTCCTATATCTATTCCAGTGTCTCCCCATCTTTCTCCCCAAATCCTTTTTTCAGGCCCTTGACTCTTTAATGATAAATTATATTTGGAATGGTAAACACCCTCGGTTAAGGAAAGCATTTCTTCAAAGACCAAAACAAACAGGCGGAATGGCCCTCCCTAATTTCCAATACTATTACTGGGCTGCTAATATCCGTTCTTTGGTGTATTGGGTGCATTTTCACCTTGACGACTCAGCCCCAGTATGGGTAACAATGGAGTCCAGCGCTGTTAGCCCATTGTCTCTATCTGCCCTCTTAAGCGCCGCACTTCCACTCTCTTCGGCTATTCCCAATAGTAATCCCGTGATTAAGCACTCCCTTCGAATCTGGACCCAATTTAGGAAGAATTTTGGAATGCAGAATTTTTCACTTTTCAGCCCAATTGCAGCTAATCATTTATTTATTCCCTCGACGGTGGATGGTGCATTCAAGATCTGGCATAAAAAAGGCTTAAAATGCATCGGTGATTTATTTATTAATGATCTATTTGCTAGTTTTTCCCAATTGACAAAACATTTTGGTATCGAAAAGACAAACTTTTTCCGATTTCTGCAAATCAGGCATTTTACGCAGAAGTTAATTCCCCAATTCCCTTATAAACCGCCAGCCAATCAGGTTGATTTGTTTCTGTCTGTAAACCCCACATTAAAAGGCTCAATTTCTGTGTTTTTCAACCTTATTTCAAAGTTGCATAGCCCCTCTTTAGCAGCTATAAGAACCCTGTGGGAGCAGGACCTAGGCTCTGCCTTCACAGATCGCATGTGGGATTCAGTCCTGGATCGGATACACTCTACCTCCATGTGCGCCCGACATGCTCTTGTGCAATTTAAAGTAGTACATCGTATCCACATATCTAAAACCAAATTAGCTCGTATGTTCCCCGATGTAGACCCGACCTGTGATAGCTGTAAGAGCGCACCGGCATCACTCTTTCACATGTACTGGTTGTGTCCCACCTTGACTGAGTTCTGGACATCAGTTTTTCAAACAATTTCTGAAGTACTTCAGCATCAAATTAAGCCGAACCCTTTCACTGCAATTTTTGGCATTGCACCAAATTCAGGCTTACCTAAAGTGAAGCTGAGAGTACTGGCCTTCACCTCACTACTTGCTCGCAGGGCTATCCTCCTCAAGTGGAAAGATCCTGCTCCTCCTTCCCACTCACATTGGATTCGAGACATTATGGCATGTATGAATTTAGAGAAAATACGTTACACAACCCATGGATCCGAGAATAAATTTGACCGAATTTGGCGCCCCTTCCTAAATTATTTTAAAAAAACAATAATAACTATAGAAGAGTAGCTAACCCCCCCCCTTTTTTATTTTTTTATTTGATTTAATTTTATTTCTTTATGTGTTTTTTTTTTTATTTATTTTTTTTTTCTCATATTTATTGTTTATTTCTGTTTCTTGTAGGGTATATTTTGTGTTGTTGGGTGTGAGGGTGGGATGTGGGTGGGTTATGTTCGGGGGGAAAAAAAGGGGAAAAAAAAAATCTGTACTAATCGTGCTACAATTTGTTTGTTACGAACATTTAATAAAAAAAACCTTTGAAGCTTACTCTATTTTTATTTACAGCAACAGCCCGAGGGAGGAGTTATAGGTGGATGAATGAATAACACACTGACTGAGGGTTTCCCATTGCAATCAATCTCACCACCATACTAAATCTGCTACAGGGTTTAATTAGTCCCTAAGATAAGATATATTTAGACCTCCCATTGGCGATGTGATTTGTGGTTTTAGGTGGCATTTGGGTGTTAATCTTAATGTATACAAAGTGGTGGCAGGCAGTGGTATAGTACTGTGCAGTAAACTCACCAGGACAGCAGGAGTCAGTGTAGAGGTACTCCAGGAAAGACAGGAATGTGTCTGAGGAGACACCGTGGATGGGC
Source organism: Hyperoplus immaculatus (assembly GCA_949357725.1). NCBI lineage: Eukaryota > Metazoa > Chordata > Actinopteri > Uranoscopiformes > Ammodytidae > Hyperoplus > Hyperoplus immaculatus. The sequence goes on along the minus strand of OX442350.1, from coordinate 11,309,315 downwards.
ACCACTCTGCTGCGGGCCTCTGCGTACTTCCCACTGAACATGGCCGCCATGACGTCACAGCGCGCCACCAGCACTGCCCGGTGTGCTGGCAAAACGCTCCCTTCAACACACCAAAGACCACGTGCAAAAATGATAAACATCTTAAGGTTCAGAATTTCAGATTGGCGTTGAGGAAACTGTCCCAAAGAGCTGCCAAATGAAACGCCCTGGAGTGGGAACGGCGCTTTATTCATTTATTGAAATGTTGACGGATAGTTAAAAGAATGTCTCTTTGATCTAAAACCACTGGAGGACGAACACTGCTAACATCAACGACGTGTCTCTTTTACCTCCTGACAGCGATGTAGAGCCTAAAACCTAATTCCATTTTTGTCTTTTTTTTTACGAGTGACGATCTGTCATAATGGGTCGTTTATATTAACAGGAAACAAATCACATGAAAAGCTTGGGCATAATCGCTTTCATTAAATTCCATTAACAGCCAGTGACAGCTTTTTTACCACACTGCAGCAGCACTTAAGCGAGAGAAAAAAACTGAAATGCATCAAATATTCTTGTAGAAATTTTCTCTGTGACCTGCAAGAGTTGAACTAGTTAAGGACTAGAAAAGCTCGCTGAGATAGATATTGATTGAGGAGAGGCTTTGGGGCTTTATTTCTGGACTTCTCAGTTTGATGTTTAAATGGAGAATTGGCTAAATGCAGCTTGACGCGGAGCTGCTGGTGGGATGACACGTGACAGGAGCGGAAGGCCCAAGGAGCATTTTATCTGACCTGGTCTCCAAGTTGATGACTGAGATCATGATTCATTCAAGGCTAATAACATGTGACCTTCCCTGGCTCTGTGACGGTGCATGCACCTGTGAACGTGTGTGTGTCCAACAGATCAGCGTGCACCCACCTTGAACCATGAAGATGACGTCAGAGTAAAGAGGAGAATTGAAGAGGTTGACAAGGGTCTGGGGGCCGAGCTGAGCTGCCCGCGCACTCGGCGTGTCCCTGGGGCCCTACATGCACATACACACACACACACACACAAAACAGTAGCCAAAAGAAACACAACATAGATTGTTAACGTTCCTCTGCTAGAAGTCAGTTACTAGTTACCAGCAAAATTGCCATTCTGTGCATTCCCTTGTTGAAAACAAATGGCTTCTGTGCCAGTCTTGCTTAGCGCTACCCAAACACACTTGAACTGCAACGCCAAGAACAACATGACGGAACTGGCTAACAGACTGAGAAGCAGACTGTCTGTTTATTCACACGTTTCTGCTCATTTGAAGCATTTGAATGATGCGTAAGGGAATGTGTGTATATAGTGTGCTGCAGTTCACAGCAGGTGAAATCGGTAGAATGAGAAAATCTGTCAGTGTGTCTTCTTTGAAGCGTGTGCGCACAAGAGGTTTACTTGAGTCCACAAATGAGTGTTTTCAAAGCATCCCCATTACCATTACGTGACCTTTCTCAGTCAACTGAAGCACAACAAACTCCACTTTCTGGCAGTGCCCTGCTGCAGAGGGAGCAAACTAGGGATGGGCATAATTAATCGATTGCTCGATCATTGCTCGTTAAGAATATTGTCGATCATGTGAAATTGTTATCGATCATATAGCCGTTGTGTTGCGCAGTGTGAGTCCGGCAGCACAGCAATGAGTTTCACTATGTGGCAGCACCAAAGACTGTATGGGCAGCAATTAAACATCCTACCAGCAGGGGGAGATACTTAACTAGTAGTAGGAGACAACAGAACAGGCTCAGGCAGCAGCCTGCAAGCTGCCATAATGTCAAAACGTAAACAGGAAGAAGTCAAGGGGAAGTTTGGCATCTGACAGGTCCATGGGACAGCTTTAGAGCCGAAAATAACTAAGTTCATTAAGCATTGTGAAACCTTGTATAAGTAAAACACTTAAACAAACTGAATTATGTACCACTTGTACATTGAAGCCTACATCCGACCCTGTTTAACGTGTTACGTTAGCGCCGCTAGCATTAGCTGCTAACTTTAGCGTCTATGCTTTCCTACTTCGCCTTCATCAGGGAACTAATTTGCACATTTTGTTTATTATACCCAGGGGGCAAAGTGATTTTATGGACATGGAGCGTTGTAAAAGGTTGTTCACCAAAAATGACATCTAGGACCTTCCATGATCACAACCTGGGTGGACAACCTTGTCAACAAGCTGCTGGAAAGCTACAGTGAGCCGACATAGCAAATCAGAACCACTGTTTAAGTGAATGGGGGCTAATGGGGATTTTTTTTAACTTATAGATATCATTATGAGACTTTGCCAGTTGATTACTGACATTAAAACAAACACTTTTTGTATTACAGTATTTTCCAAAATGTTTAAATAAATATGAAAAATCATCAATATCTTACTAATGATGCGAAAATTTGCATATCTGCAAAGCCCCAAAATCTAGATGTTGGAAGAAAACCAAGTCAATTTGTTTTTAAATTTTTAAAACAAAACAAGTGTCCAACTGCCTGAAGCCTTTCCTAATCACAGTTAAAATTTGATCAATAACCCATAGAAAATACATTTTTTACACAGTTACATTTCATGTGCCATGGACCAAAAGTGTCCTTTTGGAGTCTCCAGCTGCTATTTTAGGAAACGGCTAGACATTCCCTTGGAAAAAACAGTGTAAAAAATTCATTTTCTATGGGTTATTGATCAAATTTTAACTGTGATTAGGAAAGGCTTCAGGCAGTTGGACACTTGTTTTGTTTTAAAAATTTAAAAACAAATTGACTTGGTTTTCTTCCAACATCTAGATTTTGGGGCTTTGCAGATATGCAAATTTTCGCATCATTAGTAAGATATTGATGATTTTTCATATCTATTCAAACCTTTTGGAAAATACTGTAATACAAAAAGTTGTTGTTTTAATGTCAGTAATCAACTTGCAAAGTTTCATAATGATATATATAAGTTTAAAAAATTCCCTATTAGCCCACCCCCCATTCGCTTAAACAGTGGTTCTGATTTGCTCTATGTCGGCCCGCTGTAGCTTTCCAGCAGCTTGTTGACAAGGTTGTCCACCCAGGTTGGGATCCTGGAAGGTCCTGGATATCATTTCTGGTGAACAACCTTTTACAACGCTCCATGTCTGTTTTTCAAAAAAAAGGGGTTTTGCCCCCTAGGTATTAGATGAAGTAGCGTTAGGTCCTTTAGCACTGCCGTGCCCTTATGCAGTCTTTGCTAGCATCTTAGGAGGCGCATATGTGTTTCAAGGTATCGTAGCATTGGCTCCTTGTTGGCTCATTGCCTCGGGCTATCACCAGCGCCGCATTTTATTATTATTTTAAAAAGTTGCCTTGTCTTAATAGATTGTTGTTTGCCTAGAAGATCTTGGAATAAAGATGTAATTGAGTAAAAACCTCTTGTATACAGTCTATGGTAAAACGCTGTATTTTGGATGTTCTGTTGGCATTTTTTTAATATGTAAAAAGATAACGATTGCTCGATAATTGCTCGTTAATTTTCCCGATGATCGATCAATGAAATTTCTTAAAATGCCCATCCCTAGAGCAAACACAAGAGTCTTCAGAAGAGCCACCCGCAGAATCAGGCCTCTATGATTTTCGTTTGTAAGTGCAGGGAAAGCTTCTGGAAAGCAAATTTTGGCCGGTCTCAAAGAGTGGGGCGAACCTCACTCTACAAAGTCTTTGCAGAGGCCCAGATCAAATCATGACAGGACACTAAGGCGTCTCATCGCGTTTAAAAGGCCCGGCCGTCTCTCGCTGTGCCAGCTCATCCTAACACTGCCTCAGGGAAGAAGACCTAATTCTATCCAGATGGGCTGGTAGACCCTGCACTGTGCCAAAGGCTTGTCAGACCAAGCCATGTCATATCTCATGATCTCTCTCTGAATGTTAAAGTATGCTGCCTGTTACATGAAGCCACCTAATGTTTTGTCTATACAGTAGACACAAAACGCTACGCATGTGATGCTGCAATTTTTTTGACAAAATGTCAGATTTCCTGGCTGATGTCAAATGTGAACTATACTTACACATCCTGTGACGTGCCTTAGCTCCTTTGAGAGCATCCCTTTTTTATTTGTGTGCAAATTCCTACAGTATCTGAGAGGTGATACGGGCAGTACTTATGTAAATACGCTAACCTAATTATTGACACATTATCACTGTGCTGCGTCTAAACAAGGACTTGCAAATGAAGGTGATGTTTGTAACTACTTGTACAAAAAACAGTGTTTATACCTTCAAAGAACCGATTTAACACATAATGTATATTTAGCCTATCTTTTTGGGGAGCATACATAGTATAAGATATTAAAGTTGTCATCAAGATTACATTTTCTGTGTTTTTTAGCAAAATAGAAGAGAGTTGATTCGAAACACTGAAGACCTCACCCTTTCTCTGCCGATTAGGGAGCGTATGCGCTCTATAAGCTGAGCCACAGCTAGTGTATTCTTCAGCTTCTCCTCCAAGGCCTCCTGGAGGTGGTCCCACTCCCAAGCTCCTACAAAACATACACCAACAAAACACAAAAATTCTCAAGACCAAAGATAGTACAGATTACAGAAAAACACAGACAAACTCTTTTCTAGCTGGCACTTCTCTCTGACCACCCACACATGCCCGACACTCAGGACCTGTTCTTGACAAAGTTGGCTCGCTCTAAAAAGTTTCTGCTTATATAATCTGTGGATGGGACTCGTAGTCCACATTCCATGAATGTCAGAAACTGTGACACAAAGGCCAGTGCAAAACACACCATGGGGCATTAATACATCTGCACCCAAGCCAATTGGTTTATAATCTTTATTTCATTATTTTTATTAAATTTTATTAATTTAATATAATCAAAACAAAAAAAATCAAGTAAAACTCTTCACCCTGCTTTATCATTTGGGAAAATGCTGCATTTTCTCACCTCAGAGAGATGAAGCAGTCAAACACAGACTGTCAATAGAAGAGGGGACCTGGGCTGGGCTAGATTTATCACACCATTAGTAGTTCATAATGATGGTATTTGGGCTGATGAGAGGGATAATCTCAACAAACAGTCCTGATAGTAAGACAGCTTGTAGGCAGGGTGACAGATTGGCTCTGGAGCTGTGCCGCTCAAACATAATGCAGCCAGACACCACAAAACAGAAGTGAATACACCACTAGATGTTTTCATATGTTGGATATAAAGGAACTAGAAAAATGTAAATATAGATGCAAAAAAAAAGCTTCACTTCTCACCCACCGACACAAACACACACTGACAAACAAAAATGTGGAGAAAGGACACTTTTTGGAACAGTTTCTACAGTTAAACATTTTCCCCTACATCTTCTAGATACCTGACTCTGAACCCAACCTAACTTCATCAAACCCTGACAAGAATATAAACTAGTGTATTTAATGCTTAATTCAGTTTCAAGGAAAACTAAATTCGGACAGCTTTTCCCAGTGTGTCAACTACAGTAGTCTATAAATTGACCCCAAGGAGGCCAGGATGACCACAAACACGCACACACAATGATTTATCTGTGTCATACACATGTGATACACACGCTACACACACAAACACACACAAGCAAACAATTTACAAATTCAATAGTTCAGCAATCTGCAAAGGGAGAGTCTGACATTGTTAAAATCACATCCAAAAAGTCACAGCCTATGTGACAGTCCACACACACTCAAGTGACAGATACCCCGAGCATGAGTGTGACACTGTGTGGTTTACCGGGACATGATATTGTTTAGCATAACCAATAAAATGCTCAGTATAACCAATAAAATGAGCTACAGTGTCAAATGAGTGGAACTGAAATGCGAGCAGAATCTATCTGTCCTCTGCTCTAGGAAAGAATAGTACAGCTTGTTGTGGATTTACTGCAAATGAACACCAAACATTGGCTCAAATGCTTCTGTGCGCAAGTAAAATATACTAATACACACATACAGACTTTGTGAGGTCAGCTGCGTTAAACATACGATCAGATCCTCCGTGTTGAGGGTTAACATTAGTCATTTTTCACACAAGGGTAAGCACAGTCTCCCCGCAGTGTTTTACGCTCAAGTGACATTCTCATTCTCCTCAGCACATGCACACAGATTCTTGTCTCCGCTCTTCTCTCCAAGACACACACACACTGACGGCATGCTCTAGTGGCCAGCTCCCCCACCACCCAAACACTCTTTGTCTCTCTCTGTCATGTGTGATCTCACTGAAATGCAAGCAGCACCTTAAATACCCAGCACTCTCTCGCACACTATACTCACAGTTTTCCCCTGCCTACCTTCCTATATTCCCCCATCGCCCCTCAAGGTCTTGCATGAAAATACAAACTGCAGTCTTTCACCCGCTGGCTTTCTTACTCATACAGTCTCTCTGTGAATCCTAGTCTAACCCTATAATCTTCTTCCCCTCCACGCTCACTCTTCGCCAGCACTCATATATACACACACACACACACACACACACTCAGCCTTGTGTGTATGTGTGTCTCCCTCTGGTGAATACATGCAAGTGCTCGCCTTCATACCATCAGCCCTGCTCGCATACACGTTAAGAGGCAGAGCATAAATCAGATGTTCATGCAGCTTTTTTGCCGTAAGCTCTCCTGCACAAAATGCAGCCTGCCGTGAAGCGTGGCAGACACAAGGCGCTGCGCTCTAACATGCATGCGGCAAGCGCAGCACTGCAGACTCTGAGCCGCAGACCTGGGAAGATTTTCATCTCAGCACTGACAATCACACAGCTGTTTAATCGGGGCTTTATACACGGCAGGAGAACATGCTGGGTAAAAGGGCCCACGATTTTACAACACATCCAAATGTTTCGGTTGCATGGTTAATGCCCGTATCCATGTTAGGTCAAGTTCATATAAAGATACCGTTAATTCTACATGGCACCTTCATTACAAAGGTAATGGTTTGTCAGTGTAAGTATGGGGCCACTGTAACAGGCTATCACATTGGCTATCAACATGATGGAGGTTCAATTTCTGCAAAGACATCGCTCGGTGCAACCACTCCATGGGTCCATAATGTTTAATAGAAGTGAGCAGGGAGGACATAAAGGAAATATGAGTGGGCTGAGGCATCCACGTACAAATGTGGGGCAGGAAAGCGGCGAGAGATCACAGAATTACACAATGAATGATCAGGAACTAGATTAAAATACTACCGTTGCCTAATATCCAGCACTTTTAAATTTGACTTATTTCTGTTCCTCACAATGATGGCACATTGGACAAGAACCAATAGTAGGCATACTGCCTCCTGCTGCCAGAAGACATTACTCCTCACTGCTAAATTATTGGCAAAAGAGTAACTTCTTTGGGAGGAATATAATTCCTATGCTGTGGATATCAATCCGGCTCCGTTATGTAATGATAAAAGCATTTTCAATTCATTCAGCAGATATTACAGTTTTGTTTAAGTGTCCTGCACATAGTTAATAACATAGTGCATGTTGGCCGTTGTCTTGGACACAGTTTTGTAACCTGGTCCCTACTTTCTCTATTTGGCACCTCCTTTGAAACTGATCCTTTTATCAGAATGGCAGATGTAACCAAAGGGTTTTAATTAGTGGGGACACTGGTGTGATTTACGTTGGTGCAACTTTTAATACGCAAAAAGATTCAGCAGCATTCCCTAGAATTCACCTGTGATATAAAGTTATGGAACATTTTTGATCAAGTAATTGGTATTTTTAACATTCAATGGTTCCATGGGGTCCAAAGAATGAATTGAAGTGCCACCATCAAGCTGACATGTATAGTTCTTGTGATGAAATATCTTAACAGGAATTGGGATAGGTTGCCATGAAAAAATTGCTACAGACAATAAAGCAGATTGTGGCTGTCGTTTGCCTCAGTTTTTATATGTAGTGCGCTGCGTTGAACTGTTGGATGTTTTTACCTCTGTAGATAAACATGAGAGTCTCCCACAAGCACATGCACAGGAGAGGGTCCTTCACCACCAGACGAGAGAGCCGTCCCGCAGAATGCCCTTCTGTGCGCGGCGGCATGTCGTCAATTATGGCTCCGTCCCAGGTGGAGAGCAGCGAAGAATGGGCGGGGGCGGCATCCCGCTCTCTGCAAACACACCGCGACTGGGGACGCTCCCTGTGGAACCACCGGATGAAAAACGACACATAATCTATCAGCGTTTACACTAAGGAGGACTGAGCTCCTGCTGGCTACTGTGGGCCCCAGGTGGTGAAATAGCTTGTTAAAGGAATAGTTCAACATTTTGCCTCACTTCTCTGGTCACTTCTCTTGTAACTGTGCGTGCATTTCCGAGGAAGACATTCAGAATCAAATACATAATGAAAGGATACAAACCGTCACTGGCAGTTCCTTGGTTTCTTTCCAGAATGTATTTGATTCTAAAATGACATAAAGTGTAAAAAATAAATAAATAAATAGAGCGCAACATAGGCTACCGTGGTAAATAAACAAGTCCCAAAAAGCACACAGGATCATTTATTGATGTTGTAAAGTTTATCTTTTGACTGGCTCCTGGCTCTTCATCAAAAATGCATGCACATACACAGGAACAGTTTTTGTCACCTTTTTCTTGAGTGATGCAAAAAGCTACACATTAAAATGTTGAACTATTCCTTTAAGCAGCGTCCAGAGAGCAAGCCACCACCTCTATCCTACCTGGTCTTGGGCCCCAGGAGCAGCTGCCTGAAGTACGGGCTTACGGCGCAGAGCACAGCCGCGTGCGCCCACCCCAGCTCTTTGCCGGAGTCCGACGCGTAGAATGCCACATCGGCGAACTGCATGCCACGCTCCAACAGCCACTGCATGTCCTGGGAAAAGCTGGACTCCTCTACCCGAATAGGGGGAAGACGGGCTGGAGGACAGGAGGGAGGGAGAGGGTGAGAAGCAAGAGAGAGGAAAGCAAGGAAGGATGAGCAATAGCCAAAGATTAATGAGTAGCAGTAAAAATGTAAAGAAAAATACCAGAATGAACAATTAGTACAGAATTGGAAAAACCTATCTGGAGCAACGACCGGTAAAGAATTATTTCATATAACAAATAAAACTGTCCTTTGCAACACACATATTCATGAATTCATATTAATAAAGAGCAGGAAGGTAAAAGGGAGCGTGGGGGATGGGGCTTCACAAATCACTGTCCAATTATATTCCTAATCATGCCTTATACATAGTGCACCTCCGTGGACCTCGTCTTTTTTTCTTTTTTTTAATGGCCGATCGCATTTGGCCGGGAATATTGTGCTTTTCCTGAGTCAGCGCATGTCAAATTTAATGCAAGCGACACCATGAGTAGAGTTAAGCAGTGTTACACAGACACCCATAAATCCGCCGGTATTTAAATCCTTTTTTGGACTTCAGTGATGGTCAGTCATTGCATCATATTATGACATGCACAGCAGCAAAGGGGTCAGATCAATATTTAACACCAGTTTATCAGCACAGTTTGTATTCAATATTTTCAAGCGTATTATTTTGTGTAAAAAAGATACCTGCGCGAGGAAAACCAGTGAAACGCCAGCAGTAGTACTAGCAGAAGGTGTAAAATCTAGAGACAGGAATGTAGGATACAACACTTTTAAGCAGCATTTTGTAAATAAATTATGCAATGGGATCTATTTGTGGTGTGCGCGTTGTGCTTTCTGGCCAAGTTTATTTAATGTAATTTTAAATACAACCCACAGAAAGCTTTCAGTTTGTGGCAACTTCCGGGAATTATGAAAAGCGGCCTCTTGCAGATTTAATCAGACCGTCTTTTAGACTGTCAATTACGAGAAAGAGTCAAAAGAGAAATAGCGCATTAAGACAAAGGGGAAGCAGCAGAAATGCAGCACTTCAGCATTGAGGACATTGCTGCAATGATCAAACCCGCTTTGTCTCTGCCACTCACTGATGTGTATGAATGTTTGTGTATTAGCCTCTTTTGATCTTGATCGTTCATCTCTCCTTATAATAAGCGTTTTGCTCTTGCTGAATATTAAAAATGCAGTTTCATTAAGTCTGCAATGAATCTACAGTCTGCTCCAAACTACAAGCTTTAAAGCTTAGGGTGACATGTTTTTGAACCTTAATTAGAATTAAATCTGCAATTAAAATAAGAAGATTAAAACCAAATTAGAACCTAAACAATCAGTCGATGAATAATTGCCATTGTTTTGATTACTAATAGAACGTTTGAGCGATAAAAATTGCCCAAACTTCTCTGATTCCAACTTTTCAAAGAGAAAAGATTTGTTGAGAAGAACTTGCATTTTTTGGGATGATTTTCTAATTAGACATTGCAGACCTCAACTAAATCTCCCAAAACTGAAATATACATTTCCATTTGAGCACCATGCTAAAAGGTTGAGGGGTGTTACCGGCTGAAAGAGTTCACAAACCTCTAAATACTTAAACTGGTTAAGAGAATGTGGTGAAAGAGAATGTTGAGGGGTAATCCTCTCTCTCCAGCCCCACGACTACAATCGCTGCCTCACAACGCCGAGGCACCAAACACTACAGCTAGTTCTTACGGAGCTCAGGCTAAAATTTATTCAAATGTCATTCAATAAAAGTGGTCCACCTAGCTCTTTGTCTCCCGTCTTATGTCTGCTTTAGAACAGAGAGTATTGATCGGGGTAAAACCTTTGTGCTCAGCTCTTTTCATGCTGCAAGACAAAACAACCCAGTCAGTCAAGTTGAAAGTTTCCTATTCAAAATAAAAAAAACAATAATAACTAAATATCATGACAATTAAATGATGAAATAAAATCAATAATTGCAAATAATTACAAAAAATAAAATGTTGAAAGGTTTACCGCTTTGCCAATAGAAAATGACAAGACACAATGAAATAATAAAGCAATATCAGTTTTTAGATACCGTAGTATTCCTCTGACCTGGTTGTTCTAAGTGAGGGGGACGAAGATCATTGACTTTATTTCCTCGCCTCTTCTCTGGCTTCTCTTTGGCTTTGTGTTTCAGACACTGAATCATGAAGTACTCCAGCTGAACAATACAGACAGACACACGTTAGATCAAACGCAAGGTACAAAAAAAATAGTGATGTTACATCATCAATTATTTGCTTTTGGAGACAACTGTGCCGGTCCACGTGTCTCTAGCTATCCTCGTCTCCTATAACAAGCACACAGTAGCTGTCTGAAACATTGTGTTTATTAGACAAGATGACTGTGCAAAGTGGAGATTGTATATTGCGGCTTGATTTGAGCAGAAAGAAACACTTGCTTACCCTTGCAATTGTTCATTTTCTGCAAAACAAAACCCGAATGCTGACTTTATTAATGGACGCTGGATCCAACAAGTCATTCAGCCCATCAATAGAAGCCTTATTCAAACACAGCAGCTGACAAACGCATTTATAAAATAGTCTGACTTGACATTTGTCCTCATTAAAATTATCCTACCGACTAGGTCCTTGTGTGGCGTAACCACTTACCACGCTGCCAAAGTATCTGCCCACAAAGACGTGGTTGAGCGAGGGCAACTCCAGGTAGGTAGCCCCCAGGTCTCGGGACAGCTGCAGACCTTCACTGTGGGGCACACAGCTGCTCCAGTCAGACGCACACAGCGGGCACGTACAGGGAGGGCCCTCATCTGAACACAGAGGGGAGAGAATGTAATGCTAAGGGGGGGAAGTCTTTCAAACAGTTAAGATAATAGAATCTTATAAATAGTTTATGAGGGTATATATGTGAGGCCATACATGGGGCCGTATAGAGGACATTGTGCTTTTTAGGATGCATGAACCAACCCTGAAATGAATCGAAAAGCTAATGCTGAAAAATGCTGATCCAACAAGATATGTACAGTGTATATCATAGGTTGGTTGGGATCCGCAGTATGAAGAGTCAGTCTACTCCCACACTGGGTTTGACACTCCATAAGGGGACACGTGCAGCTTACTGTAAATCTGTCAAATACAATAGATGACAACCAAAACCTATTTAGGAAATATGAGTCAATATGTGTTACAAGTTCCTTTTACACCAGGCAAGAAAGTGCATAAAACACAAACTTAAAGTTACTACATTTCATAAACCCATTTGAAATAGAAAACAGAACATAAAAACCAGATGGTGGCATCTGTTTTTTTCATGCTTTCATGGTGACTTGTCCTGATTCCTCTAGTCTGTCTCAGTGTCCACACACACACACACAACACACACACACACACACACACACACACACACACACACACACACACACACACACACACACACACACACACACACACATTGAATGTGGAATTCAAAAGGGAGATGGATTCTTCCATTTTGTGAAAGATGTAGTGCGATGCTGTTTTCCAAAAAATGTCATTGTACCGTTTTAACACCATTTTAATGAAAATAATAATCTTGCAACAACACAAAAGATAGATCATCTAAAAACATCAACACAGCTACTGTAAGTGCTGAAGCATTTGATAAATCCTATTGCTAATAACCTGCAGGCATGGTGAAGAGACGGAGAGAGAGTCTGTGTGTGACAGAGAGAGGCAGGATGAAAAACAACGTGTGTGTGTGTGTGTGTGTGTGTGTGTGTGTGTGTGTGTGTGTGTGTGTGTGTGTGTGTGTGTGTGTGTGTGTGTGTGTGTGTGTGTGTGTGTGTGTGTCTGACAGGCGGTGACTTGGCATATCAATGGTATTTGTGTGCATGCTCGCCCTTGGATAAATCTGTCTGTGCTCCTGCACTCAGCGCTGCTTTGAAGGCTGGGTTAATGTACGTAAGGCAGCGCTCTCTGCCATGGCTGTATACCTGAGGTGGTGTAAAGTCGAGCAGTGGGAAGCGCTCGCAGCTAAGCTGTCATTCTCTGCAGTCATGGGGGGATAGCATGAAAATGCTCATGGCAGCCACAAACATAAACACAAGCAAAGGCTCTGCATGGTCTACAGGTACCCACTCCCTCTCTTTCTCCTCCTGTCTCTCTCTTTTTTTTTCTTGCGAAGCCTTGACGTGATCATTCTGCAGCAGGAGCCCTGACAGGATCTCAAAGTATGCCGAGCAGATGTGCTAAAAATACAACCTGGTCCTGGTGCATCTGATGAGCTTGTTTACAGAATGTGGATTCAATGAGGGGTCAGTGTGTGTGCAGCCGAACTGACTTGTCAGCAGGCATGTATTTGATTCCTAATGTGTTAGCAGCCTCCAGTAATGTGTTACGCAGCCTCCAATAGAGCTGTGCCCAAGTGCCCTCACCCTACCTAAGGTGTTGCCTGCCTCAAAGGCGTGCATAGCCAAAACATAAATACATTTAAAGGTGGAGTCAGCAGTTCTGGAGAAAGCTTGTTGTCAAAATCAGTTTTTGTCAAAATCAGTGAATATCTATTAACGATCCGCTACCTGTACGTCTGGTGTTAATACACAGCCTGGGCTCTGTAAACGGGTATGTCAACAAAGGTTATGTAAACAAAGGGGGCCAACTATAGTGACAACATTCCCGTTTAAATTAACACCAGATTTTCCTTCCAGCATACACACAGTGTACAGACAGGTAGCGGATTGTGCAGAGATATTCGCTGATTTTGAACATACATTCTCCAGAATCGCTGACTCCACCTTCAAGCAGCCTCTAAGTGCCCTCGTCCTACCTGAGTGACATAATGCTGTGCTGCCTGGCTCCAAGGCGTGCACGGCCAAAAAATAAATAAACTTAAGTTAGTGCGTTTCCTGCAAGGAGCATGTGAGCCGAAAGCCTGAAGGCAGCCAAGAGGAGAATGAATCAGGAGGACACTCATTAGAGGACACAAGGCTCAGACAGGGATCTCACTGGCCCAATGAGAAGATAGTGTCCCGAAAACATACACAGCAACTGGGGCAACAAGTAAATGTACCCTGAAATACCGCCAGACATTAGATGCAATGGATGAGAGATGAGACATTTTGTATTTGCTGCATCTCTAACGTCACTGTTAGCAACCATCAATGACAAATTGCTAAAGGAACCGTCAGTTGTCGTTGCAAACTCAACTTTCCCCTGGCTCTGACAAAAAACGTAGGCCAAAGAGGTGTGTGCGTCTTTACCGTTCAGCCGCGCTCCTACAGCCACCAGGATGACAGGCACGCCCCAGTGCCTCAGGAGGGGACGCAGTCTGGGGGCATAGCCGTTCCTGACCTGCTGGAAGGCCAGCTTGTCCGTGACTGAATATTTAATGACCAAGATGTCCGCCTGCTCCAAAACCTTCCGTACGCTGGCCCAATCACTGTCCAACAAGTCCTGGAGAGTGAGGGAAAAGAAAATGCATTGAAGGAGGTCAGATGAGGACAGACATGATAAGAAATGCAATATCCAGAATTGTCCGCATGCCCAACCTGTGCAACAAGTCTTGGCTTGGATAACCCTGCACCATTCCCCTCTGAGTTCTCCCTAAGTATAAATACCACAGTGTGGCTCTTTCTTGGGACTTTACCCCCAAGGGCCTTTGTGGGGCTAGCCGCTCGCTCTAAACCAACCTGATTCAACTGATTAGGCCGAACACTTGAGAAAAGCTTTGAGCAATTTGACTAAAAAGAGGACAAAGAGACATAGAATTAGATTGACAGACTTACCCCAACTACACCCCTGACAGGGTTAGACAGCCCTATAATAGGACAAATACAGTGCTGCTACAGTGCTTTCATTTCAAATTCATTTGCTATAAAAAACAAAAACCTCTTTCATCATTGTGTTTTTTTTCCAGTGCGGTGCACGTTAAAATAGCATCCTCTTAAAATGAAAGACATTTTTTATTAAGGCTGCAATCAGCGCTGGAAGGCAAGTGGCCTTGGAATTTGAAATGTTGGATGTCTTCTTCTGTGAAACAGAATTAAACAGTATATCAGTGTGGTGACGCACACTGTCTCAAATGACAATGCTGGGACAAAATTACACCACTTTTGTGTGGCATGTTGTTTGCCATATTGGCCTGCTTCAATCTTCCTGGTAACACATAAGCAAGGAAGGATTAGCAGCAAAGAGCTAAAGCAACATCTAAAAATTAATCTTGTCTTGAGGCTGAATTTTAACATGCAAATTGGGGGGATGGACACAAGTATGAGCAAACATTAATGCGGTATAAACCCATGCAGGGTCTCTATGTTTCTATATAAATGTTGCTATCTACGGCGGTGGGCTCCTTTGTTTACATACCAGTTTGATTTGTTTTCAGCGCGCAAATACAGTACAGACAAGTAGCAGATCGTGAGGAGATATTCACTGATTTTGACAAGAAAATACAAGCATTCTCCAGAATCGCTGACTCCCCCTTAATTTCTGCACACAAACACACCACACTTACCCAACTGGGACAGTCCCGGACTACTACGGTGACATCTCCAAACACACGTGAGGTGTATTCCATGAAGGCTGGGTTGTGCAGGCTGCTCTCCAGATCGCAGGGCTCCACCAGCGCTCCGTGACCCAGGTAGCTCCACAGCAGGCCTCCTTGCAGCTGGCCCTGGCCCATGATCTCCTCCCCGGGACCCACACCTCCGGGGCACTCGCTGCCCAGAGCCACAATGTGGATGGACCTGTAAGCCAGACAGACAACTCATGGCTTGAAAGTGACTTGAATGAAGCAGCAGCACACAACAAGCAGACGGTGATGGTGTTCCAGAGGTGGCACTCAGGGAGAGGAGGAGGAGGAGGGGGCACCAGATCTGTTGGCTTAGGTCCTTATTATGCATGTCTCTCACGGAGACGGTGCATCACTGTTGTAGGCTATGTCACTGAAAATCACTGAAGGGGGGAAGCTTGCCAAGGCACCTTATACACTTGAGTGGGCAGGCATATTATGGTTCAATAAATCAGACACTTTGAGTAATATGTTCGGCCCTGTAGGCTATACTATTTATGTTTGTATTATGTTTATATATTGACAACTAAACAAAGCATGCAACCATACCAGGAACCCCTTCTCCATAGTTACAGCTTGAGAGCATATTAACTTACATTGTGGTCTCCGCGGTTCTGGTCCGCTGCTCTACGCTATGGAGCCCGTGTTTCCCTCGCGGTGCGTTTCCACGCCAGTCTGCAGTCAGTCAGACTCGGCTTTTTCCGCAATGAGCCGCGGCTCAGCTCCGTGGTTAATCCCTCTCATCGGCGGTTACCCCCCCGGGAGCCCGGCAGCTGGGGGAGTTTCGCAGTCACTCGCATTTCCTCCGTCTCCGTTATAATTCATTCATAAGAAGCGGAGCCCGAATACCGTCCCGAACCGACCGCATTTAAAAAGCGCACCGGACAGCCCAGCCGGCGGAGCAGCAGAGTGTCTAAACAGCAGCGCCCATGGGCAGCCAATGCGCTAACAGACAAACAAGTTGTCAGTCGGTGGGGGAAACACAATTAGCGACGAAAGGAGCAGAGCTGGCTGGCTCGCGCCTGCCTCGGCGTCCAGACCATATGAATGACGTCGGTGGATAAAACAAAGTCTCACTGGCAAAGAACAACTGGAGAGAGAGAGAGAGAGAGAGAGAGAGAGAGAGAGAGAGAGAGAGAGAGAGAGAGAGAGAGAGAGAGAGAGAGAGAGATAAAGAGAGCGGTCGCGCCTGACTCAGCAACACGCACGCGGGGCATACACGCGTAAAAGCAGCGCGTGCCAACTCACACATTCACTCCATACAGTCTATGTATGGCTCTCTCTCACACACACACACATAAACCATCTTTCCTCCAGGACTGTGCAGTCGACGTGCAGGTTTGATAGTGTATTTTTTTCTCCTCGGTGTGTACTCAGATGCACAGTAGGCCAGTTCCACACATGGTTTGTGTTTTAAACGACAGCACTTTCACCTCTGGCTCTGTACGATTCAGTAACAGGCGCGCGCTTTGTCCACCGGTGAATGCAATGCAAAGCACGTGCGCGCCAATAACTCACATTCTCTCCCTGACTCACATTCAACTGAGGTTACCCCCACATGAATACACACAAAGGTTTAGCCAAGAGGCACGAGCGTGGCATGGGGTTCAATAATAATGACAGTGAGGATGATAATAATGACAATACTGAGCGAGCTGAAGGAGAGTATTATACAGCAGAAGAATATAAAATACTATATTTGCTGACGAAGTCCATAATGAGATCTGGTAGTTCCTATTTGACGAAAATCCAGGCAGACTTGCAAAGCTTTTTGAGTGGAAGAGAGAACTAGCTGGCCATGATGAATATTTAGGCTACACAAGGCACAGAACCACAACAAAGCGCTATAGCGTGCAGGCCTTGGGTTTCAATACCCTGCTGCAATACTGTAATTCAATGCAGTGCACTTACAATCTGTGCAGTCCTCTCCGTCTGGAACTGTTAACTGGTCCCTGTTAAGCAGTTTTCCCCAGATGGTCTGCTCTTTATCTTCTTGACCTGTTGCAAAGGACCACCTGGATAATGGCCACCTGCCTTGTTGTCTCACGATTCTCAGTTTCACTACATCATCATATTTTTAATATTTAATGTTAAGTAACTTTGCACAATGCGTTCCGTGTAGCCCCACGGCCTTGTACATTTCTTGACTGTATTGGAAGCAAGGCCTCAGACTCAAACAGTGTTGAGGGTTTGCTGTGGGCCAGTTCCGGAGACCAACATCATCATTAATGTACAGAGGAGCATCAGAGCCCATGAGCCGTTGTGTTCTCTCACTCATGGCGCTCTGATGTGTCACAGTCAGCCTGCATTGCATTATGGGCACAGAAACACAGAAATGTTCTGATTGTGACACGCTGTCCCGACTCTTCATACGAAATGGTCATCAAGTGACATAACCAAATGTTGTTGTTTTTTTCATAGGATGGCTAAGCTATAAGTGATGACACATGAGAAGCCTCACTTTTTCCACTCAATCTTTACAATTGTTATACCAAATGTATGTAATTGACAGAGGACTTTACTATAACAAAACCTGTGTCATGAGCTGGAGGTGTTGAGTTCAAAAGGCTAGTGAGTGAAGAAGATGCTATCCAGATGCATTGTGGGAATTAAAGATGTGTGTTTTTCTGACGAGTTAAAGCCCCGGCTTTGAACAATTGTCATAATTATTTTCCCTCTGGGTACGACATCAAAGTCATCACATAGCAACATGTAACAGGGTCAGATTTAGAGATACTGGTGGTATCATGATTTATTAAAGGAACAGTTTCACATTTTGGAAGATAAACTTGTTTACACGTGTCGAATGTTGAATGAATGGAAGAACATTTAATATTCTCACACGATATGCACCAGTGGGCCCATGAGGAACAGGAGGGGAAGCACCATCCAGCCAGCCACAGAACCTGTCTGAAGCTATCAACACACCTTTTAACGACCTCAGGGATTTGCTTGGTGTCCTCAGCATTTATTTTAAGTGGCTAGAGAAGTTCTTTGCCAATGAACACGAAAGAAGTCACAACACAAATACGTTGAATCTATGCAGCCTGTGTCCTGATGATTACGCTTTCTGCTGTTATCAGAGGGAATAAACACACATGGATATTGCAAAAAGTGGCCAGTCGTGTGGCAGGATCTTTTGTACACAATCGATCAGCATAAACCTTTTTATCTTATGCATCTGCATGCATAATACATGTAGGATATTAAAATGCAAAGGGATACACAGTGTGGGTCAGCATTTAGCTCACTTTCGCCAATGACCATTTTGAAAATCATAACATCAGTTTTAATCCATGAAAAGATTTATTTGGTTACATTTTAATATCATGTTAGCAAGCAGCAATACACAAATAAAGCAATGTAAAATTCTTAACCCTCCCAATCGCTTTAAAAACAAGATACATTTGCCATGAGATCCCAAGTGATTGCTTAATGTCCTCCTGATGACATCTGTCATCCTCTAATACACAGCCATCATGCATCCATCATTTTAAAGGAGATCAGGGGAGACAGGAAGAGACTATAGAGATGGCATCCTCATCCATCTGTGTTACTATCAAGATGTTTTCTTCTCCGCTTCCTCAGCCTTCTCCCTCTCCAGCTTGCCCTTCTCTCCCTGGTAGAAGTCGGACTCGACGTAGCTGTTGTTCTCAGAGAGTTTGACATAGACGTCCCCGTTGGTCTCGGTGACCGTGTGGGTGCGCTGCTTTACACCCTTGGAGTACCACTTTGTAACAGGTGGAATCTGTGTGCGGTCGGTGCCCTTGTATATGCCCTCACCATCGGCCAGACAGATCTTGTACTTGTGGTTGGGACAAATTATGCACAGCTTGCTGTCAATTTCCTGCGAGTGTGTTGAAAGAAAACAGGTTAACAACCTTGTGTGAATGCAGGTCGTTTAGGTCCCTTCATTAGCATTATAATTATATTAATATCACCTGCAGGTTTGATATCTTAATGACAAATTTCCTCTTATGCCTCAGATTAGCAGTTGCTTTTAAGGATTTAACGCAAATGGGTGACAACAACAACACATAAATGCAAGTTGTAAAAGAATGAGTCCAGCACCTAAATTACATTGTATCTTTTTTTCTTCTTGTGCCAGACAAAAAACAACCTCTAATTCTTTAAGTCAAATGTAAACCTCACCTCAATGTCTCCATCGTACAGTTTTCCCCCAGCATCTGTCGAGTGGGTAGAGAATCAGTGTAGTGCAGAATAAGCAAACTCTTAACTGCACTCTAGCCTTTTGCTGACTGGACACGCTTTGAAGGAGATAAGTGCTAAAATGTCCCATGGATAACAAAGTACAGCAGCAGCAACTTATTTTTGATCTAGACAAGGACACATATGTATGTATTAAAAGTCTAATGGCTAATAATGTGCATTTTTCATACATTATCAGATTTGATGTGACACTAAAAAATGATGGTCATACTTTTTCCTCTCTTACTGGTAGCAGCTGTTTTGTTTTGGTTCAGCACAAGGAGAACTGTACTCACGATAACAGTAGGAGTCAATAGCGTAGAAGGCTCCCTTTTGATGGACGATCAGTATGTCCCGACCCTCCAGTATCCTGAAGGAACGCTTTGCTTCAATCAGTTCATCCTTCTTCCCTACAAAATGAAGCCCTCCCGTGGGCTGCTCCTTCTCCCCCATGGCTTTGTGGTGGAGTAAACATCACATTTTAGTATTTCAAATATGAGAAGCATGTTCAACTTAAACCCTATACACTGCCAAAAGAAAAAAAGAAAAGCAAACACATCAGCTGCCCAGTGATTACAGTATGCATGACCTACAGAGGAGTGACATAAGTGGGCCAAATTAAATGACATAAAACATTTCTGTCATCCGTGTACAAATGCCTAGGTCATCTAGAGACCGCAGCTCTACTGTAGCTCCACGTGTAAGCTCTGTGACAGTCACTAAAAATATCTGGGTGCAGGGGAGCTCGAGCCCAAGTGTGATTTGTGCAAAGCGGAGTGGAATAATGAGCCCTTTATTGCAGGATGAGTGAGCACAGCAGTAGGAGAGAAGAAAGCCATATCCAGGGCCTCTGGCTAAGACCTCTACATGCTATGAGGAAAGAAGCAACAGAAGAGCAAACAAGTGTTTATGTAATGCAAACAATACTTTTTCTTGCTACATTTATACAATTCCTTCAAAGTTAAATTAGGGTTTTGGAAGTTCTCTGTATGTCTTTCTCCTTCTCTTCCGATATATATTTTTTCTCGAAAATAACAAAACGTGTATCTTCAGTGAGTTTTTGTCTTTACCTTGAAACTCCAGCAGTCGTGTCTCCTCCACCAAGCCGAACAACTGCACTGCTGACAGCTCAGCTCACATGGGAAGGAGTCCCCAAGTCTGTTATCTCAAGACCCAGGCTGTCTTCAGTTGGCCCTATCTACACTGGGTTCATCTCTTATCTGTCTCAAAGATCCAGAGGCCCACAGCTACTCCATTTTAAAGACTAAGCGTAGAAGGCTCCCTGTTGATGGAGAATATGTACATTTATCATGAAACCATTGGTTGAATCTGGCATTGCTGGAGATTTCAAAAAGGTTGAATGTATCTATATCCGGGTATAAAAATGAAAAAAATTACTATTTTATAGGGCATTTTAGTCTTATAAATTCACCTGGTGGTATTAAAGTCACCAAGTACATTTACTTTAGTTACGTGCCTAAATGTAATTCTGCTGTAGTCCTACTTGTACTTTACTCGAGTAGGCTAGGCCTATTTCCACTTTATGTTATTTTTACTTTTAACTTTATCACTGCATTAATTATAAAGCTATATTTATAGTTACTTTTTATATTGGAAACATACAACTAATTGATAAAATAATACATAATTATAGATTAGCATACTTAACCATAAATAACGTTGTTATAGACTACTTACCATAATGTGTTATGACACAACATATTATATGGCATCTTCATTATATATCATTACAACAATATAATGTGATTTTAGATAACCAATTTGCATTATGCGTTATTTAAATTTTAGCCCATAGTTTACTAAAGGAAGGACTAATAGCCTACCTCATATAATACTCTTCGAGAACTGTCAGCAGTTTTACAAAGCGGAACTATTTGTGTCCGTCTTCATAGAGGACCGGACTCATTTCTCAGTGCACCGCTGAGCCCAGATGACAAATATCTTCACTGTTAATAGACTGTGAGTTTCTTATATTTAATTACTGGTATGATCACTATAACTTGCTAGAAACACAAACAGGTATACTTGCCAGTGAATCGTCCTGCTGTTGTGCGCGTGCCCGTTAAACTGAAACGTCTCACAGAATCAGCACAAGTCGCAATGTGTTGTTGTAGCTATGTAGCAGGGGAGCAGTAGCCTACTCCGTTGAAATAGCTAGTGTTTGACAACAATATGGTCCAAGATGTGACCAACCATAAGAATAGACTGATTAAGGTCCAGGTGTGTTTGTAAATGCCAGCATTAATTTAAAGTTTAAAAAATAGATAATTTGTAATAGAAAAAAAAGCCAGGCTCAGGCTGACTCCAGTGAAAAGCTACGCTGGTGAACTTTGTCTAAACTCGTTGACACCAGCAAAGGTTAGGCCGAGGGATCACCATTATGAAGTTACCACCACCATTCTATTGGATAGTCACATAATTACATTAAGACCTTACGTTATCGTCCTAGCTGTGTGTCCGTGAGTCCACAGAACTAATACAATATAGCCTATGTAGGTCCATGAGCACGTCGAGCACCTTTACTGCACATATGTCAAGGTGTGATATCTGTTGTCATCTACCTCCATGTTGACTAACAATTATTAACAAAATTGTGAAAAAAAAATAAAAATAACATAAAATTAAAATTAAGCGTAAAATTTGACTTACTTACTTTTTCATTTCACTTTTTGGTAATCCACGCATTCCATGATAATGTCAGAGTTTCCTCCCAAAAAGCTAGGGGTCACACTTTTACTAGAGCACACACACTGCAGCTGTTTGTTATCTAGAGTGGGACCTTTTTAATGCAAAACTATGTCTTGTGTGTCTGAAGTCACTCAACAGAGAGATGGCGCTGCGTGCCTGTGGCTTCATAGTGTTTCGACATCTGGCCAGCTGTGTCCCAAAACCAGAAAACGTGGAGTTCCTCCTCCTGCAGACCTCCTATGGGGAGCACCACTGGACCCCACCCAAAGGTTTTTAAAAGTTCATGAACACTACAGTTATCATGGAGTTGATGATGCATAGTGATGATTTGAATTCAACTCTTATAGCTTTAAGGGTTAAAGGTGGAGTCAGCGATTTTGGAGAATGCTTGATGTCAAAATCACTTATTGTCAATATCATTAAATATCTCCTTATGAGCCTGCTACCTGTCCCTACTCTGTGTGTGTGTGCTGAAAAAAAATCTGGTGTTAATACACAGCCTAAGCTCCGTAAACAGGCATGTTGCTAACTACTGACGGCCACCTTCGTTTACCTAGCCTTTGTTTACATACCTGTTTCTTGCGCCTAGGCTGTGCATTAACACTGGATTTTCAGCGCACCCACAGCACAGACATGTAGCAGATGGTGAGGACATATTCAGTGATTTTTGACGTAACAAGCTTACTCCAGAATCGCTGACACCACCTTTTTAAAATGTTCCTTCTCCCTTCCTGCTTTCGTCTAACCATGTTGTCGGCCGTCAGGTCATGTGGACCCGGGGGAGGACGACCTCACTACAGCCCTCAGAGAGACCAAGGAGGAGGCGGGGCTGGGGGCGGAGCAACTGCACGTGATTGAGGGCTTCTTGCAGGTGCTGCAGTACGAGGTGCGGGGCAGACCCAAAGAGGTGCTCTACTGGCTGGCCGAGCTGACGGACGCAGGGACAGCGGTGACACTGTCCGACGAGCACCAGGACTACCGCTGGGCCCGGCTGGAGGAGGCCTGCACTCTGGCTCAGTACAAAGACCTGCAGGACACACTGAGAGCCGCACACAGACACTTGGAAGCTCGCCAGGACACGCAGTGAGGAACCAGAGTGTAGACTGTGCCGAAAGGATGATTTAAAGATGTGAAATAACTGGCACGTGACACCCCCTCGCACCTTTTAGTTTGGCAGAGCACCCAACGTGACAGTAAGTCAGGTGTATGTGATCAATGGTTCTGTCTCTGTCAGGTTGTAAATGCTACTGTAGTCTACTGTACTGTGTGTAATCATCATGTGAGGCGTGGTACATTCCTCTGTCAAAACAAAGGTGAGTAAGAAGGAAATGAATCAGTGCTTGGAGAACAAGATAACCGATTTGATCTAAGTCAAGGCACACAACACGATTGCCTGCATCTTTGAATCTTTAAAGTCATATACATGAGATTTAATGCAATTTTTTTTTAAATACAAACAAAAAACATAAAATCCAAGGAGACAGACACAATTGTATCACTGGAACCACGTGGAACAGCTTAAACCATAACCGAAAGATATGTTTTCAATACTGTATCTACCTGTCTGTAATTTGAATCAAATGAATTGGAAATAAAACTAACAATTTTGTGTTCCTAGACCTTTTTTTCTAACTCTTATTTTAAAATGTGAAAAATATATTCTATATATTATATGTATACAACGGGAGCTCACACTTAAAGGGTGGCCTCCAACAGGGGTAGAAATGACTTGCTCAAGCAGGGAGATCTAAAAATACTGGAATAAATTGTAAATAGGAGATGCTGCCACAGGGTGGCGACAAAAGCAAGACATCTTTACCACAGCAGCAGACATAAAAATTAACAGCATAGGCTTCTTTTTTTTCAGCTCTCCACATCCCAAAAAAAATTAAACATCTATAACTTTTGCAAATGACTTCCTGTCTATAAATTAAAAGTCAGTAATGGTTATCATTTTATGATGTTACAAACTATGGTCGTAAAAATTAAGAAGGCCTATTATCATGCAATGATGAACTGGTGTTTTCACATTATCATACATGTCAAACAATGAACATGAGGTTAACAATGTTTTCCAGGGATAAAATACTAAACTATACTACCAATATTATACAAATCAAACCAATTACAAAACTCCTCTTTTTTTGGTATCTATTGACTGCTCCTGATAAGTTAGTTAAGCTTTCTTTAGTGATTTAAGACAGCATTGGCAAGTCAGCATTGGCACTCATTGTGTTCCTAATCGGACAGTGTTGTGAATTCAAGTTATAGTTTATCGATCTAGTATAAACCCTAAAGAGCGTCACGTAGAGCAAACGTGCATTGTATCCAATGTGCTTGTCTTACAGGCAAGTGAAATGATGTGACTTAACTCTTGACCCTGGTCACTTGTGCTATATATATATATATATATACCATCTATGGTGCTGCCACATTGTACTGTGTAAAGGAACATGTGCTGCTCTCGGCCTCATGCTGCAGGATTACAGTAATAGCTTCCGTGGAAGGAATAATATAAGAGCTACTTAAAGAAACAAAGTGTTGTATCAAATTAAGAAGTGCAGGGGCGCTCCGGTGGCTTAGTGGATAGAGCGCGTACCATATTGGCTCTGGCCTTCGTTGCAGTGGTCGCGGGTTTGAATCCGACCAGTGGACCTTTACTGCAGGTCATCCCCCCTCTCTCTCTGTCTCCCCATTTCAACTGTGTACTATCTAATAAAGCTTGAAAATGCAAATGAAATGAAAAAAAATAAGAAGTGCTGGCTAAAATGAACTGCCTTTCTTCTTCTGGGTATTTTAATGACATCATGAAACAAAAACTGTAGTTCACATCAAAAGACCAAGTGGAGGTCAGTGAAAGTGCCCAAAGTAAAATGTCTTTCTTCTTTCACACAGTATACTAAATACTTCTTATTATACATACACTACATCGAGCAAAAGCTGCAATGTTGCTTTAAGATCAACCGGTGCATCATTGCACAAGTCATTCATTTCATGCCAGTTAAATCATAAATGCTGAGAAAAGACAACTAATTTTTCTGAATTCAAATTAAACTATTACTGGTGAAGCAATTACTCTGCAACATGGCAGTTCTTCTCTAGAAAACACTTTGAATAAAACTGTTCAAAGTTAGGTTTTTTAATAATTCAGAGGAACAGGAATATTTTTTATTTATTTAGAAAAAAAAACTATGTAAGATTGAAATTAAAAACACATTTAAATTTCAATCCACTGTATTGGGAGCATGGGCGGAAATCTCAGAGAAAATGTAAACCTTAAAACTTGAGCCATGACTAGATGCCACTTGTCGGTATGTAGCCTACCGTATTTATTATTTTGTTTAAGCAACACACAGTCTGATAAACTATGTAGCATCTAGTTTGTCAATTGCGAAACAAGGTGAAATCCTTTCCGCAGGCTTCAATGAATTTATTTTCAATGATTTTTTTCCAACTGAACCACAGTAACTGAATGCGTCCATTTGCACGTCATCACCTTAATTTACTCCAAAAACCAACTTGAAACTTTCTGTTTTTTTAACAATAGAAACTTTATGAGTGACATTTGTATCCTCACAAACCCAAAATGACAAGGAGAGAAATAAAATCAAAGAATAAATCAACAAAGGACAGCATTGACATCAAAAGGTATAGACATGGTGTGGACATATGTGGGTCAGTCCATTTAGTTTGCCACCACTGTGTGAAGGCCCACACTTTTAAAAAAAATACACACTTGTACACACACACACACACACACAAATGAAATGAACTTAAGGATTTCATTCAGTCTTGTGTATGGAATAACATCTCAACTTCTCAGACTTTATTGAGTAATTTCTTAGGTTGAGTTTGGGAGTCATCGTCATCCCTCAGAGATCATCAGTGTTGCTGGCTCTCTTCCCCTTAACTTCTCCCCACCTGCCCTCACTATAAAAGCAAAGCATTAATTTCTGTAAAAATTTAAGACTGAAAATCTCTTAACTGATGATTGGAAATTATACCATAAGTACTAAATTATGCCTCAACTTTATTCTAACAAAAACAATAACACTGACTCCAACTTTTATTTGTGATGGGAGGTAAGAACGTCTTGGGAAATATACTTATTTGCTACCTTGCTAAGAGAAGATTGATCCCGCTCTCGTGTGTGTCTGTTAAATCTGAACCTAATGCCAGCAGCTTCTAACTTTAGCTTAGCACAATCACTTAAAACAAAGGGAAACAAGCAAAGTTAAGTCACTGCTCCTGGCACAGACATAGGCTAGTCCTTGTCCAACCACAACCTGTCCCTTTTATATAGTTTTTTGTTTTGTTTGTATAGACTAATTATACTATATTTTGTCTATTAAGCCTCTTTGAAGCTCACAAAGTAAAATGGTTTGCTTAAGCATTAAGACCATGATTATGACTGGAAGCCAACAGGGCCGGGGAAACGGCTAACTTACCATGGCACTGTGGGAGCGTGTCTATGTTCCCACATTTCGAAGTAATCTAACTATATAATAGAGAAATGTGTGTGTGTTTGTGTCTGTCTCACTCCTATTCTAACTTCTCCCTGTCCCCTTACCACTCAGCTGTGATTACTGAACCTAATTTCCAATTTTAGGAACATAGGCCTAATTTGGGAAAAAAATAAGAAATCCTAGAAATGTGGGAACATAGGGCTGACCCTGTGCTATGGTTTCAACACTGCTATAGCTCACTTCAATCAGAGCTGTTCTCTTGTCTTGGTGGACTCTGGCTCTGAGCAGTAGCCAGACAACCAAGGAAGTTACTACTTCCAGCCAAGAAATAGTTCGGCAGCAAACTCCCATAAAAGGCTAAATTAACGCTTTTTCAAGTTTGTTTTTTAGACAAACTAAACCAGATAATTTGAAAGCTCAATAGGGGATATCTGCCCATTAAGTCACCTCTAAACATACACAGGCTCTTTTATACAGTATATGGCTGTTAGTCTTTGAGCAAAGCTATGCTAACTGGCTTCTGTCTGAACTTTGATGGTTTGACAGTGTATAGTAGATCTTCCCATCCAACTCTCCGCCACAAAGCAAATAAGCATATTTCCCAATATTTTCAACTAGCTCATAAGCAGAAACACATGATAGCCTATAGGCTATATTTCGCAGCTATGATTTTGCTTCTTCTATATACCTTGAGGGATGGTCAAAGAAATGGGGACCACATCATGAAAGGTTCAGAAGCTCTGGCATCTATCTGCTTCCTGTTGTGTCACGATTTAGAGATCCATTCCAGGAGTGGACTTCCTCTACCCGTCCTCTACAGAATCTAGTCTCTGTGGGCCTCCAAAGCAGGTTGCCAAGAGCAAATGTTTCGCTCCTTTGGCTTCACATTAAAATTGAAAAAGATATCTCTTGAAGAGTTTCTTAAAACAGCGTTAAATCCAATACATGCATCCGTTGCCCCCAAAAGGAGCGGTTGTGGGGGCTGGACTTGGTTTCCTTGGCATGGGATCCATTCATTAGAATCAAAGGTTTGCGCAGTGTTCTGTTGTGTTGAAAAGGGCAACAGATTTAAACCCACAGCCATAACGCCCCACTGTGTGTTTTACTTGAGGCCATACAAGTACTATTAGTCACATTATGCTGTTCAGTGTGTGAAAAAGTTTAATACTCAGATGGTGTTTTTTCCTCCCGCCATTTTCAGGCCTCCCAAAGCAGCACTAGGACAGAGTACAAACACACTGACTGTTTTCTCAAGTGGACAAAGTCTAAAAGGTCCTTTGGGCAAACTCACTATGGTGACACAAGTCTGCACCTGGTTCCACAGAGACAGGAACAAGAAAACCCTGACATTGCAGTCAATAGATGAATAGTAAATGTAAATGTTCACACACATATGCACATACAGAGATAACAGGCCATCAGTGTCATATGCATTCAAACACACGTGTGACTAAGCTGCAGGTTGATTTTGTTGCTGTCGATAGATTATGGATGTGGTGTAAGCACAGTAATAACGTCATATTTTCACTACGTTGGATTTAAGTGTTAAGTTGAAGTCATGGCGCAAAAAATTTCAACATTTTCACATCTATTGCAAGGTAATGTGAATATCACCCAGAGGAGAAAGTCCCTACATGTGTATTTTAACTTTTTTATACTTAATTTATTTTGACTCTAGCCTACTAAGAAGATAACAACTCAAAAGGACCATAATCAGGACTAACGGCAACACACGCTGGTGGTGGGACTGGAGACGTTCAGTTCACTCTCTGTCCTCTGAAACCACCCAGTGATGCAGAAAATAAGAAAAGGAGGTGAAAATGCGGAGTAATTTGTATGACTGTGTTTTTTCCTCTCTTAGTGAAAGTCTTTTGAGGCCCTGAGGTTTAAGAGGCAGAGAGAGGTGAGAAAAAAAGTCTAAACCTTAATCACCCCCAACCAAATTAAGTTTATTTGAGTGATCGTAAGAGAGCAGTTGTGATGGACACTACTGAAAGTGGGTCTGAGATGGCAGGGTCAAGGCAGCGCCTGTGTCTGCAAGTTTAAGTTGATTGCATCAAAGTTAAAACAGACAGGCGTGCAAAGGGACCAAGATATTTTATGTAACAGGACACCCCGATGATGCAGCTCATCAACCGGTTAATTTGTCCAACAGCAGAGTGTCCTTTAGTCAGACTGTCTGAGCCATCCCACAAAGTAACAATGGAGGGGTGTAGGGGTGGATGTCCCTCAACTAAACAAAATAAGTATATCAAGAAAAAAGAAAAACAAACAAAAAGCAACAAGTAAAGTAAAGACACAATGGATAGAGCCAACCTTTTAACACAAAACCATACAATCTGACATGGACTAGCCGGACCAAGAGCCGGCTAGCTGCAGTGGGGTTCAAGAGACCACCACAAGGACAGTTTGTTTTCATCATTTATCAAAAACTAATTTTTATTTTATTTTTTTACTTTCTAGAAGGTTTCACAATTAATAGCACATTATTAAAAACTCATCTGTGCCATTTTTATCTTTGGGAAATGTTTATATGTAATTGGAATACGGCTATATGCGACAGGGAGGTTTTCTAAAAAAAAATCCATGTACATGCAGTACAAATCAAATATTAACACCTATATGCTCCTGCACTATGATATTTTTTATGGACACATTAAAAGTAAAGCAATTGTGACTGTAGCAGTTACCAAACCACTTCTTAAATAGCAAACCAAGTCTAATGACTTAGCATGGGTTGGACAAAAATGAAACCTCACTGTTGTGGACTTGAAGACACACAAAAAAATACGTAACAGTACAGCATGAGAAGAGCTGGTTGCATGAAAGATCAATACAACAGGGTGTAAAACCTGGAGTTTTTAACAGGGTGGTGGACAAATGTAGGGATGTTCTGACTTGTCTGGAGTCATTAACTTGCACATGATTCGTTACATCAATTCTGCTCTCAAGTAGTGATGTAAAGAATGGATCCTCAGCCTCCTCAGTGGGAAACAATTAAAAACGTGAAATATAACTCAACATCAGAAACACTCTGGGGCTGCTCTCGAACAGTGCTGGAATCATTTCAGTTCCTCAACCTCGGCCAAACGTGATGCCGGAGAGTGCAAGCTTTAATTAAGGCAAACGGTGTAGACACCAAAATTCTGACTTTCAGTGAAAACAGTACCAACAAACCTTTGCCATAACCTTATGGAATAGCATCTGATAACTAGTAGTTGACCAATCATTTGCATTAGTTTAATAAATGATGAAAAGTTTTTGGCAGTAGACCTCTGACCCCACTGTATGTGCAAACACACATGCGCACGCACACACACTCACACAAATACACACTGATAACGGGAACACATAAAAGAAGGAGGGTAGTTGGGGGAGTTGGCATGGAGCGAGTCATCATCCAGAACATCATGAGTCTTCGTTGCCAGAGTCGTCCTGGTTGTCGTAACGTCTGGTGGACGTCCCCCCGTCCTCCGTGGGGCTGAGTCCCCCAGCTTCCCCACAGGACTCCATCTCGCTCTCGTCATCCTCCTCCTCGTCTTCCTCCATGTCGTCGTCGTAGAGGTCGTCATAGAGCAGGTCTGAACTGCTGTCCTGGGAGGGCACCCTGGTCTGGATGCAGTACTCCGCCAATGTAGTCGGCACCTTGACGCCATCGCGCTCGGCCTCTGCCGCTGTCGACATCACCTGCTTCCTGCCGGGCCGGATAGGAATGAAATGGAAGTCAGTGTTTGATGTTATTTCTAAATGGAATGATTGTCAGTACAGTTCTGTGAGCGCATTTGTCTGTACATAGATTAAATACCTGATGATCTCTGCATACTCCTTGTCCTTGCCTTTGCTGTCCCTCCATTTGCGAAACATGACAGAGGCGTCCACGTTGGCCGGGGAGAAAGTGTTGGGTTCGTTGAGCAGAGAGATCACGCTGAGCAGTATGGTCCTGATGATTGAGGAAAGAGCAAAAGACACACAGACAGAAAATGAGGACACTCAAACATCAGATCCTGTGGTTGTTTGTGAAGCTGTGGTAAGCTTCGTCCCAGCCCAAACACCTCTTTCTTTCCGCCTGTGGATCAGTTACATGGTGCATCCAATCTTCTCGGGTTCGCAAGCAGAATCAGCATTTTATCTCCAGTTCCTGACAAAACGAGTATTGCTGACATGTTAAATTTAACAGTACTTCTGAAAGCTGCCCTGGGTCTACTTCTTAAAATGTTACAAAGAACAAAGGAATGCTAAAACTGAACAGTTGATTTACACCGTTCTTAATTTGCAGCTTTAAAATGATGCAGGCACACTTTGTCACATGGCGTTTATTGTTTTTTTGATTTATTTTTGTAGAATTGTATTTGTTATTTACATTGTGGTTATATGATATGCATCATAACTGTTTGACTATCAGTATGCACGACTTTCTTATCCCATATTCTAAATCCAAGAACTACAATTTAATAGAAGTACAGTGAGCCAATAAGCATCATGTCACTCCCTCTCCATCCTGTGGACCCACCATCCGCACGAAGAACCGCTGGGGTAGGTTGCGCTGCTGCATAGGTGACAGAGAAGGCCAGATTAGGGCAGCAGAGCCAGGCTATACGGAGCTGGAACATCACCCCTCTGTGGGGGAACAAGCCCGAGCTCCCGGAGATGGAGTGCTACCAGTTAGATCGGTTGGGGGTCACCTCTACGCAGTCTCGGTTCTGGAACTGTACTCCTCGATAAGGGTTGACCCTATTCTTCTCTGTAATTGCCTAAGGTGTGACGCACAAGGCAGGTGTGAAGATACAGACAGGCTCGAAAGGCAGCAGCACAAAGCAGCAGGAGTGGGTGGAGTTCTGAGAAGCAATGGAGGATCCGGTCATCAACAACGTGCTTTCCAGACCCTCAGGAGGGGGAACAGGGAACCATCCAGGCTGTGTACAGTAAGGATGTGAAGCTGTTTACCTGAACTGGGGATGTATTCGGGCAGTAGAAGGAGCTTTTTGAAGAACTCCTTTATCCAACTAATACATCCTCTATTGTAAAGGCAGAACTCGAACAACTACACAGTGACAAAACCCAGGGAATCAATGAGATCTGTCCAGAAATGCTGAATACTCTGGATGTGAAGGAGCCGTCTTAGATGTCATGCCTCTTCAACATTGCGTGGAAGGCTCGGACAGTGCCAAAGGAGTGGCAGACCGGGCTGCTTGTCCAACTTGGGGGACCATAGAGTGATTCCCAGTTACAGGGGTATCACACTCCTCGCTCTCCCTGGTAAAGTCTCCTCCAAGGTGCTGTAAAGGAGAGTTCGGCCGAAAGTCGAACTGAGGATCCGATCTCTGTAAACTGAAAGTGAGAGCTGTATCTGGGTTCTCTGCAGTAAGTCAGACTCATTCCCGGTGAGGGTTGATAAAATCAGTCATCCGTGATGAACTCGGGGTAGAGCTGCTGCTCATTTGCAAAAAAAGTAGCCAGTTGAGTTCCTAAGGTGGTGTTCCCGGCAGATCCAGCTGGGAGGAGGCTTCGGTGAAGACCCAGGACTAGGTGGAGGAATTATACCTCCACACTGCCCTCGGAATACCTCGGGCTTGCCAAGTATTGGGGTCCATTGCTAGATCTGTTCCCCCCCACGACCCGACCCCGGTTAAACACTGACTTAGGATGGATGGATGGGACATGAGCAACTTCAAAACATCATTTTTAAAATCTATTTAAATCTTTCTATTATATTTAACATTTTAAACCAGTGCTACAATGCAAAATAGCAAAAAGTTATAAAAAGACAGTCTGTCTATGTTGCACAGTTTTTCTTGGATTTGTGTGCATACAGGCTTCTCGGAGACTACCTGACGTTCTGGGTGGGGTTCCACCTTTCAGACGGAAGCTCCCCACTCTGAGGGTCATCGACAGGAGGGTGCAGGATGGAGATACACACATCTCCGTTCTGGACAGAAAACAAAATACACTGTTTATCATCTGTCAGACAGACATGAAGACATATTTATGCAGCATCTACATTTCAATAGCTACATACATTCCAAAATGGCATTATAATGGTATTAACTGTAGTTTAATGAAAAATGCAAAAAGGTTTTACCTCGTAGATGTTGGGGTGCCACATCTTGGTAAGGAAACGGAAGGTCGGTGGAGAGTATGGGTAGTCAACTGGGAACTTGATGTGAGCCTGAGAGAACAAACAGACACCGACAGTCAACAAATGCTTTCCAGACAGACAAGCTTGACTTCTGCAATGCTAAGTAGACCCTCTATGGGTCTGTGCGTCTCAGCTTGATGGTGGAGAGACCGCAGTGGAGATGTGAGTTGATGTTTCTGGAGGTTGGTGTAGCTCACTGAAATGTGGAATGTGAAAAGCCCCACTTTACAAAAATACATACAGTATCCGTTTGTAATATGTGCAAGAAAGCCTGTCCTGAGTGAGAAATTAAACTCATTCTTCATGCTGATTTGAACAAAATTGAAGTGAAAGATGAAACAGCAACCTTTTGCAAGATCCATCAACTTGATTTTAAGATTCAGGGACCAGAAAGGTTAAGCACAGCTGCTTTAAGATAGTCTTTGATATGGATACATTTCATACGCCCAGACTGAAGTAATATGACCAATTGGATTTTTTTACTAGAACTATACTGTTCTTGACTGACTTCTCAGAATGCACTAGTCGACATATAGCAAGCATCCAACCATAAAGTAGTCTCCTGTACCCTTTCGTTTACAATAGGTTGGATATAACAGAGTAAATCATCCTTTCAGCCACGCCAACAACAATCACACCGTGACGTTGTTGACATCTATGTTATCAGTCGTTCTAAATTCATTATAAATACGGACGGACATAAGGTGACATAACAGATGGTGCTTCTTTCCAAAGTATTTCGCAAATATCTAGGCGAAAAGGCTTGGGCGTGTGTGTAACACCGCCTCAGCTCTCACCACACTGCTGCCACTTAGATAGGACTATCATTACTTGGCAACTAGTCACCACACTATTACAGCCTTGGGACATTTAACACACGGACACAAGTTTCAATGTTCAGTATTTATCAGATATCGTACTGGCATGATACAGACGCTCACCGAAACATCTTGTCCTCATCCCCAATGCACAACTTTACATGGTGTGCATGGCTCAGCAGCAGAAACTACACCACACTGGTCAATCTCTTCCTCTAAGATTTCAATCA
This sequence comes from Hyperoplus immaculatus, assembly GCA_949357725.1. Taxonomy (NCBI): domain Eukaryota; kingdom Metazoa; phylum Chordata; class Actinopteri; order Uranoscopiformes; family Ammodytidae; genus Hyperoplus; species Hyperoplus immaculatus. The sequence continues at coordinate 11,275,433 of OX442350.1, read as the reverse complement.
ATTCTGGATCAAATACAACTGCACTAAAGAATAATGGCAAGGTATTCCTTTCTGTAGTAAACCAGGCTCAACAGATCAACATAAGAATGTATTTGTCTGTCCTGAAAAAGGAAACTCTACCCTGTTGCTGAGGTCTCTCGCGTTTCTTTTCCTGTTTTTGTGTGTGGAGTTTTTCCTTATCTGACTGCAGGGTCTAAGGATAGAAGCTGTAATATAATATGTAGTACGGATTGTAAAAAAAGAAAGAAAAAGAAACACCCCTGAAATACACTTTGATGATTGATTTGACAGTAGATAAAACATTGATGTGACTGTCAAGGCAAAGCATGAGGTAATCAGCTGCAAGAGTAGACTGATTTGCATTATATTGAAGGCTTCATCTGCATTGCCCCAACTTGTGTGCGGGCTCTCACTGTACCGCACTTTCCAGGAGTTTCACTGAATAAGTAACGTGAAGAAAAAAAAATGAAGATGAGTCTCATCTTGCCCTTCTCCCTTACTCTTTCCCTGTGCTGAGGTGCCATTTATATCGGTCCCACAGCTAAAAATAGCCATCTGAAGCACAGCCATCATACAGTCAGGGGTGGGGGGAGTGCTGGACAAGGAGAGTGGAGTGGGAGATAGACATACTGAAGATTAAAGGTATTTTATTGGCGGCCTTAAGATGCTATAAAACTTAAACATTCTTAAAACATTCTTAAAACCAATAGAGGGGAACAGGTGGAGTAGAGCCAGGTCATTGTTTCGTAACTATAGTTTCTTTAAAACTATTATAGTAAGACTTTAGTCCTACTTTGTTTGACACTTTGGGCACAAACAGAGTCACTGCCATGTTCACTACCTGTCTGTTTTCCAAGTTGCAGCAATATAGGGGAGAACGGGGTAATTAGTCACACGGGTTGGTTGTCACAATCGTTATATCTCGGAACCAGAAGGCGCTGTCTGTGAAATTTTGGTATGTAAATATCCAGAATTGGGATCAGAGATCACCTACATAGTATTCCTTTGAGTTAGACTGCTGAATTTGAGGTGAGACGACTGTTTGTGTTTTTCATGTCAAATTGAAAATATTTAGCTCCTCAGTATTTTTCTTCTAGGCTTTTACACAATGGGTTTGTAACAAAACACTTGTTACCCATACAAAGTATGACGGGTAAGCTACAGTTTAGATTGTTTTTAGCAAGCTAATTAGTTGTCAGATGGTTGTTGGCCTTGATGCTAGCAAGAAATTCAAGTTGGGGTTGGTCGTCATATTTTTTTGGGGGTTGGTTGTCACATGTTATCTCAAGGCTGCAGCCAGAAAAGGAACCCAATAACGAAAGAAATTGTCAATCTGTATCCTCACTGACACCCCAGAGAAGGAAAGAATAGAGCAGAAAAAGGCAGCTAGCATGCAAAAGAAAAAAGGGCAACAAAATCAAAAAAACCCAGTGCATCCCAAACTAGACCAGCTGCCAAGGCTACATTAAGTTATGTAGGCCTATTTGTCAACTTGACAATGCAATTAAACTTACAAATTTAGTTCTTTTTAAGATTATTCCCATTAAGATAACATTGTGACAAACAACCCCATAGTGTTGGTTGTGACAATGTGTAAGGGTGTCTTTGATGATTAATTTCTTCTTTATTACAATAAGTTATAAAAAGTGAGGGATACACATTTCAAGCCAACACCTTAAGCTTCAATTTAATGTAGGAATGACTATTGAAAGATGTTTTGGTGATAAGCAATTCTCACTAGAGTAAAAACTGTGCCTACTTACCCCGTTCTCCCCTACTATATATCTTACTTGATAAAAAAAATTGCTTCATAATGTGTACGATCATTAAAATCCGGTGCAATCTTTTCATCGTTAATTCTCCTTTTTGGTAATGTAAAAGTGTTGTTGTCCCACCTTAAAGTAGCCTCCCTCATACAGGGTGTTAGGGGGTCCGAAGATGGCCACTTCCCAGTTGTAGAGGTCAGACTCCTCTACCAGAGTGATACGGAAGCCTTCCACGGGCTGCTCCTGCAGAGACTTGAGCTCCATCATCAGGGCCTTCTGGGAACTAGGGGTCGCCTGGTGGGCCATGTTAATCCCACGTCTGACACCGGTCAGTGGGCACAAATCAGTGAGGTAGGGGGAAGGAAAAATTACAGGCTTTTTAATACTATCAGGATTATACTTGAAGGTAAAACATTTCAATTGCATAGTTACTGTCGACTCTGCAGCAAACACACTTGACTAGAGTGTGTGTTGGCTTTGTTTGTATTGACATAGCCTAGGTCTTTTTTAGAAAAAGGCTGGGGTAAAATACACAAAGCAGACCTGAGGACATATTGCTCCAGTGCTGCTGCTAAACTGACCAACATATATAATCCACACTCAAACAGCCAGGATATGTGGCCTTCCAAGCTATCTGAGGACAGTGTGTTAAGTTCCTAGGCCCAATATGTGGGGGGACAAAGCAAAGTTAATAAAAATAAGTGTTTACCTCTTTCTCCGTGCACGGAAATGTGTAGCCTACTCGTTTTCGTTACAGCTGTTAATCTAAAGGTAAACTCATTGGATGTCCATGCTGGCCTCGCTGTGTGTTGACAAAGAGACAGTGACAGGAGCACCTATGGCTGGTCCTCGTGTTGTGTTCCCGAAATTCTTTGTGTTCCAGTGTTGACAGTTGACATGGAGCTAGTAACAGTATAAGTCAAGGTCCCCCGCGGATCATTCTTGGGTTCAAAATAGGAAAACCGGTCCTCCTTGACATCTCTCTCCGTGCTGCTGGTTCGGGTCGGACAGGCGCTCAGCTGATCGCCGCTTGTTTATGTTTGTTTATCTGCTCTCTCCGGCAGTCTCAACTTCTCCACACGTCAGCTAAACCCCTACCGAGCAACTTCGTTCATACGCAGCGGCTTCTATGCTGCCCGCAGTCCCCTCCAGCACCGTGGCAGTGCAACGAGCCAACTAATACGAGCCGACGCACGCGAAAAGGACAGTAAGTGAGAGGTTTACACTCGCGAATTACCCTGGATTTCATCGATTTTTTTTTATTTTCCTCCCATCGGTGCTTCCGGCTAACATTGCGCGTGTCTGCAGGACGTAACGAACGTACGGGTCTGAACGTGACGTGCGCGCTCTCGATGTTGATGCAAACAATTAAAATAATAGACTACACATTCATAAAATTGGACATAGGCAATCATATATTTTTTCTTCGATTATGGCTTTATTTCATTTCATGTTTCTTCTCATTTAAATTGGGCTGCATTTATGATTTTAGCTTTTGTGGAGACTGTATTAGGCTTTAGGGTTACTTCTGAGATTGCATTGCATTAGGCTAAAGAAGCCAAAATGAAATTCATCAGGAACTTTAGGAAGTCCTATAATTAACAATGATATGCCTTTAAGTAGGTGACTGTAAATTGCAAACACTAGTCCTCTGTTATTTGGACATTTGTTTCAATTGCGATAGGCTAATTAAAAAAAGTTGATTAGGCTACCACTTGACATATTCTGCTACCGCCTATAGTTTATCAGTTTGGACAGCAAAGATTGACTTCTGAATCTGAATAGTTCCGTGGCGTACCCTTTCTAGATAATGGTTATCCTTATTATCATTATAGCCTAATTTATTAGGCAATTATTCAGTGTCCTTCCCTGCTTATCACTTTTGAAATAAATAACAGTATTTGGATAGTTTGACAGATTATTTCTGATAAACACTTACCCATGTAAATGGGCCATGACATTTTAAATTTGACAATTATTATTGTTTAAGAAATGAATGAGATAATGAGGTCTAGCCAGTCTGACAACACTACACTCAGAACTTGAAGAGGACAGAAGAGGGTGCAGCTCTGTCACTCATCTTTAAAAGTTGATTATAACATTATAAGCCTATTATGTAGGCATAATGACAATATAACACATTATGTAATAGCATTACATTTCCATTACAAGAAAACACAGAGTTGTACTATGCTAAAGTAAGTGTCAGGCGATATGGCTCCCCCAACCAAATTTTGGATGGATGGTTTTCTCTTAACCATTACAAGTTTCTTTTCATTATCATCAACATCATGTTCATGTGTCTTTCCATTTTTCTAACAAATACTACAATAAAGATGGGATGGAATACACATTAACATGTTAACTTTCAGGTATATAAAATGTGCTCTTTAAAGTCTCTTTTAAAAACTCACTATTGCTTTTTCTTTATACATAAGGTCAACTGTATGCTTATTGTCTCTTTAAATCAATGTAAAGCATTTTGTACACGTTTTTTAAAAACGTGTTATAAATAAAGGTATTATTATTATTTTAATGAAATGTTATTTAGATTAGTTTAAATTAACACGCTTTTTTAGACTTGTATTTTATATCCCTGCACTGTTAGCAGCAGTGATCTTTGCCTTTGTTTAAGGTTTGTTTGTGCTCCAATTGTTTTTCTTACATGCGTCACATTCATAAATGCATTTTGTTGTGCTCATACAATGTAGATAGTATGATTAAACAAAGCTTAATTTGAAAAAATGTAATCATTTTTTTGCGTGTTCTTTATAACTTTCTATTTATTTGTAACAGATTACTCGACTCACTCACAGCTCGATGTAGGAGTGGTGTTGTTCTGACGTCATGTAGGTGAGTGACGTCAGACAGGAACCAGCGAAAGGGGAGCTTGACAAATCAAGATGGCGTCCCACGATGAGACAGGAAAGAGATGTCTGTACAAATAAACCAAGCCAGGTGCATAGTTTAAACTCCAGTTCCACCTCGACAAGACGTCTTTTGGATTTTGAAAGAGGGGGACAGAATAGACACAGGTGAGAGAAGTGCGTGTTTGTGTGGGAGCTCAGTTTAGTTTAAGGGGCGGTGGCATCAGCTGAGACAGCGGTCTGCCCTGTCCACACAACGCTACAGCCAGGCCACTGGCGAAGCTAAGCGTATTAGCATCAACTGAAAAAAAAACATTAGCCAACAAGTAGTGTTAACTGTCCACGAATTCATTTACTCAACCTCTATTCTCCTCCAATATTGATTAATGTTAGCCCCGAGGTTGACTTCTAGACTCACCACTGTGTGTTCGCTGTTAGCGCGACAAGCTAGGAGTCAGTCAAAGAAAAATAGAGATAGCTTAGCCCGTTGCTAATTAACGCTATCATAAGTCAAGTAATTCCAGCTAACGATTAGATCCCACTGTATTGCGTCTGGTGGCATTATTACGAGCCACACGTGTCAACTGGAAGCCTTAAAATGTGCTATTTTAACGTAAAATCTCGCTGAAAACGTGACGAACTACAGTTATTGCGTTCCTTTCGATATCGTGTTGAAGTTCGAAGCAGTTCAGCTCTACTGAAATCAACCAACCTTACTACCTGGACGAGTCTGTGTTGTGCTGTCATTGTTATCATATCGTGAATGATAAATGCATGTCGGACACGCATAGGTTAGCCTAAGTTGCTATCTAAGGTGTTGTACGTAGAACAGAAACTTCTCGAGGAAGGCATTTAACTACTATCAAATCAAAAATGTGATAAGCAAAGAAACATCCTCCTGACCACGGGTTTCCTCCTGATCATGTGTGGCCCATTTCCACACATGATTAGCCACGGAGTGTATAGGCCAGTGTCGATTATTTTGACTGAACTCAAAATTAGGGCTAATTTCCATCGTGCAGCTCCAAAATTAGTATAGTATAGGAAAGCCGCCTGTAAATGCAGGTTGCATTTTATTATGTAAAAAAAAATATTCCCGTGGACCCCTTTCAGACAAGTGCTGGTAATAATTGGGATATTGCAGTGCATTACGAACTACTTTTAGTCTGACAGGAAAGGTGTGCTGCCATCATCGGAGCATTTGCAAGAATACACATCTCTAAACTGTTGTGCTTACAGTCTGAATTACTTATTGTTGTCATTGAGACATATTTTTCTGATTATTCTTTTAGTCTCAATATAAATGCAGTATCATCCAAGTTGACACGATTGCTTTCACAGTTAGTTTTTGAAGCTTAAAGCTGCACCAAGCAATTTCTGAAAACCGCAAGGCAGAAAGACTAGAAAATACAGTCTCGGAAAATGAGCATTATGATATTTTGATTTTGACTCTTGTATTGCTGCTGTGTAACTAACCAGTTACCAACCTGTCACATGTCCTGTAGGAACCCTGCTGCAGTCATGATGACAATCCAATACCAATATTAATTGGCCTTTGAGCTCTTCTTTGATTCCACACATTGCTGAACATATTATCAGTCTCTCTTTGGCCTGCTACTAATATCTTCACCAGACATTCTTTATCTTGGTCTCTCAATGCATGCTTTGTTGACATGTCTGGCCATAGTCTCATATGGGGCATTGATGAGATCAGGGTTCAATCAAGTGCACAAGCGAACACAAGCAAAGAGCTAAAGAGTTGGGTGTTCATTTTCAGTGGTGTAGGCAGTATTAGCAAACTGATCATATATCAGTTAGCCATTTGATTCAGTTCTAATTGTAGATATCGCTTTTGGGAGCTGGTAGTGCTTTTGACCAACACGTCGTCGAGCCTCTCTCAGCTGTGGTAGGGTATTCTTCATGGAGCTACACCAGCACTCGGATCAAAGTTCTGTGTTCAGCGGATGTGAAAACAGTGGCTTCTCTGTGTTGATAATGTCAGGCATTGTTGCTCGGCATGACCAAATAACAGGATTATGTGACTTGACATAAGCAGTGTAAAGTTATAAAAGCCAGTGGGATAATGGAGAATTCTAATTTGAATAGAGCTGACAGTTCACATTGCCATGTGATGAAGTGTCAATTATATCCTGCTTTGATTAAGACTGTTCGGCAAGGCCAATTTCTTTGCTCAGTGGAAGACACTCTGTAAATATCAGAATAACTCTACCATGTCAGACAAAAAAAAGAGAGAGGTCTAGCATATCCACTCTGGGCTGTTTTAAGAGATGTTGACCTTTTAGTTTGTAACTATCAACTCTTTGTCAATGAAACAATTGTGACTCTTCCACTGCTTTCTAACGTTAGACCTGGTGTACTTGTATCTGTTTTCAGAGTCTCTAAATGGCTGCGAGGAAGTCTGGATCGGATGCATACAACAATGGTGAGAGCCAGTTGATCATTCTTTTCCACTCTTTTCCACCGTCTGACTACACTGCTGTTTTGCGTGAAGGTTTAAGGTCCGCTGGTTTCTGTAGTGCCGGTGTGTATTCTTCTAATGTATGCTTGCTTCGTTTTTGTATTTGTACACAGGACCCATCAGCTACCTTGATGAAGTTCCCTTCAAGATCAATGACAAATTCCGCTGCCCATCCAAAGTGGGACTACCTGTTGGTTTCTGTCTGCCAGACTGCCGCTCTTTGCTGCTGGATACACAGGTTAGTCAGGAGGTACAGGACGGATGTTGATTTTGCACATGTGTTAGCTTTTCATTGTTCCACTTGCAACATCCTCCAAGCAGGGCTCAACGATGCTGACACCTTATGGCGCTGATTATTATGGGATCCGCCCTCAGTCCTGCTATGTCAGTTTTATCCTTTTGGTTGGTCATGCTGGAAACCAGAGAGATGACATCATTTTAAAGGTGCAGTGTGTAATATGACATCATCAAGAAAGTTCTACAAAGTTCTAGAATGCAACGCTCCCTGGGTAACCCCAACCCTTTAGAATAATAACAGAAGCTACAGTGGCCTTCAAGGACAAGAACAATTCTAAATTTTAAACAATGCACCTGATGACATTCCAACTATGACACTTTCAAGATGGCGGCACTAGGCCTTGGTCCAAAATATGCAGAAATATGGACATATATGAGACCCTTTCTAAGAGAAAAAATAATAATTCAAAGCATTTTTTTCAGCAATTATGCACTAAATTAAATGCACTTATGGATATTATAATTACTTTCTACAAAATCTGCTAGGATATAAAACCCAAAATTCTACACACTGCAGGTTTAAGATGCCTCCTTATGCTATGTTTATAGTAATTTAAATTGAAAGGTTTGGTCAAACACATGCTATTATTTTGGTGGCAATTTGTAACGGGATGTTATTTCAGTTGTTGCTAGCTGTTCAAATTATGAGGCACAAGTCCTTTTAAGATGTTTAATTTGTTCAATTTGGTTTGTAAAGTTTGTGTCCTATGCCTAATAATTATTCTTATTTTCTCTTTTTATTCTATGTGCCCTCTTTGATCCACAACCCCTGTTCTTCCTCTTACTACGGTCTCAACAGTATGACTTTTCTCTGGAGAGACGTAGTGTGCGCTGGGGGGTTGAACTCGCTGAGGCCAGAGCAGCAGAGTCCAGAGCAGAAGAGGCAGCAGCCAGGCAGGAGGCAGAGAGCAGGGAATGCTTAGCAAAGGCCCAGGACATTGCAGAGGACCAGGACCTTCTACCACCAGCACTGAACCCCGTCCTGGCGGGGCTGAGCCATAACGACATCCTCACTCCACTGCCTGCCCCGAGCCTCGGCCCCAGGAAAGCCCTGCCCAGCATTCCCCAGCTGCACCGCCTTAACCTAGCTGACTTTGAGCGGGAGGAGGACCCCTTTGACAAGCTGGAGCTCAAAACTTTGGACGATAGGGAGGAGCTCAGGAATATCCTCCAGAGCCAGCCTCAACCTCAGCCTCAGCCTCCCCCTTCTGTATCCCTACCGGAGGTCTCCCAGAGCGGGCCAGCATCGCGGGGAAACAGCCCCTCCCCTCCTAGCACCAACACCAGCCTCACAGCCAAACCTGGCTTCACTCATAAACCCAACGGGTTGGTTGACCTGCTGGACATGGACAGAGTCGGGCACCCCGGGAGAACTGCCTTTGACACGGACGATCGACCCTGTAACATCCGCTCACTCACTTTTCCAAAACTCTCTGACTCTAGTGACACAGACCCAGTGAGGTATAGCCTAATCCCCGCTCCCCGACAGAGCCTACCCAATGGCAGCCCGACGCAGACCATACCCAAGACCCAAGTTATTGTTGCCCCAGAGCCACCAAGCCACACCAAGAATGGAGCACCAAAACCGGTGAGCCTCGGAAAAGAATTACATACTGCATACCTGACTGATAGTGTGCATAGTTTGTGTGTGAGATATAGATATGTAGATGAACAAGTGTTGGTAAAGAAGGAATCTTATTCACATTCACTCATTTATTTTTCTACTAGGTCAACCCAGGGTCAGGATCTGCCGGTTTGCCATGTGGCGGAGCACTGCTCAGCATGACCCCCAATGAGCGACAGTGTGTGGAAACCCTGGTGGGCATGGGCTACTCCTATGAGGGCGTCCTACGGGCCATGCAGAGACAAGGGCAGAACGTGGAGCAGGTGCGACTCCCTCTCACAACAATGCGCAATCTGAATTCCTAAGATATTCCCTGTCTGATGTGCTTAAAAAGCTCATTGTTTTTGTGCTTGTGTAACTGTTTTCAATGATTAATGACTGCTGTAAATCTGTAAATATAACTCCAAATTGAAATAAAGTTGTTAAATCATGCTGTTGTCTCAAACGTTACGGCAAGATAGGAAGATGCATTTATGTGATCTGTACAGCTAATACTAAACAGTGTGAGCTATCCATCCATGGTCACATTTTTATCTTAGCGAAAGCTGTAGATGTTGGATGGGGGGAAAAAGCTAAATATAACAAGTTCTCTGGAGTTGATATGATATGCCAGACATAATCTATAATACAATATATTAATGAACCCTGCAGAACACTTAGAATGAATGTTAATCCATGGCATAACCTTTTATTTTCTCATAATTTAACAACACTTAAATTGGTATTTGACTAGTCTTATATATTACCCTATGTTAGTTAAATTAACATTACAATGTTCAATTGTCTGTCTAAGGTACTGGACTATCTGTTTGTGCATGGACGTCTGTGTGAACGGGGCTTCGATTCAAGTGCAGTGGAGGAATGTTTAGAGATGTACCAATGCTCGGAGGAAAAGGTATGTACAAATTGCCATCTGGTAACTGTACATGCATTGTGTTAATAATATATTGCCATCGTTGGAAGCTTCAAAGATCGTATTTAGTCTTTCATATATGAGCCATACCTCTCTACATTAAAGGTGATGTAATCTCGTGTGGTAAAATTCTTTATTTCCATCTTTCTAGGCCTTGCAGTTCCTTGAGCTTATGTCGAGATTTGGTGAAATGGGATTTGAGCGGGATGCCATCAAAGAGGTGCTGCTGGTCCACAACAATGATCAGGACAAAGCTCTAGAGGACCTGATGGCTCGGGCTGCAGCTAGCTGAGCCTGGCTAACCTAGTTCACCAAAAGCCCGGCCCAACACAGCTCCTTTCCTTCTGCCTACCGCGTCATACCATGCTCTGCCCTTGCCTTGGCTGTGGAAGGGACAGCTGGGAGACAGTTGTATTTCTCTCTGTGCTAAAACATATTGTGTCTCAGCACTTCTTAAAAGACTGCGTGCCTAGAGTGGAGGGGGGTCAAAGTGTAATAGTTCTTCATGGTGGTGTTTTTTTCTTCTTCCCCTCACTAAATCCTGGGGTAAGGTTCCAGGCTTTGGTACTGCTAGGCGTATTTAAGAATGGGACACATGTCTGAGCTGGAAAGGAGAAACTGGAAAATCTTCTGATTTGCTTCCACTTGGGAAGTGTTTATGTGACTGCAGGACTGTGTCAGCAGATTGGCCTCTTGAGTGCATCACAGAAAGTCCAGTTTGAACTCTTGAAACTCCCAAACAACTAAGCTGCCATCTTCCACTGCTCAGTGCAGACCTAGTGAATTACGGAGGGGAACAGGGGCCTTGAGGAGGCTCGCTTCAAAGTGATATAACTAATATTAAAAAGTAAAAAAAAAAAAAAAAAAAAAGTCCAAGTCACCACACAGATAACTTAATCTCAAGAAGTGCCCTCTCTGCTCTGGTGCCCTGCACCTAGTAGTGTTCTGCATTATTCTTCAATTCATTCATGTATGTTTTTCTGTTCATAAGGGCACTTTTGTTCATGTGAAGATTCCATTTCTTTTGCTTTATGTTTTAGGAACCGCATAATAGATCCTAAGACATTATAACTCCGAGCATAAGAGATACTGCTGCCCAGTACCTCTTTGACCTGCACTGGAATGGCCTGTTGAAGCGGGGTGGTGAAATAGGGAGTTTCTCTATAGGAAATAAGGAATAACCCATCGACGTGTCACATATTGCACAGGCACAGACACATGTTTCCTAATCATCAGCTTATTTAAAATAGTACACTGACACTTTTCTTTTACAACTTTAAAAAGAGTTTGATACGATGATGTAAGATATGTTAACTAATGTGATGCGCTTAACTGTCGTGGACTTTCTTTTTTCATACTGGAAAAGAGTGAGTGGTTTCCAAAACTAAAGAAAAGGACACAAAATGTAAGCAAGGGGTTGTTTTTGCAGCTCCATCACAGTGCAATAGAGACATTTCATATTGTGTGACTGTAGACTGGCACTTCAGCCTCTTGTTGGGAGATGAGGAACGGTCCTCGCTGGAAATGTGGATGTAACTAAAAAAAAAAGATTTTGATTCAGTGATTTCTATCATTTATTTTCTGTTTTTGGATTTCATGCCACAAAATCTTATCAAACATAACTGGTTTGTCGACTTTCTTTTCACACGTGTACCATGCAATGAATTGTCTGGATCCTACTTTTTTTTTTTTTTTGTTGACTTTGTTGGTTTTTCCTCGGGAGAGTTAAAGGTTCAGTCACTACAAGTCACAATAATTTCCCCAAATGGTCATTGGGCACGATCCATTATTATTTTTATTATTTTTATATTATGTGTTAATGGACCTCCTGAGTTCAATGCTTCATATGTTTAAAAAGCATTTCAGCTCAGTTGCACTAGGGGGAAAAGGATGGCTTTGAGAGTTTTATAATCTTGAACTGTGTGGTACTGATGGGGATTGTGAGAGGTATGGTGACAGATTAAGGGCTTAAAATGAGCAAAATGTGATTTAAAAGAACTGCCACTTAGCTTGGGGCAGGTCCAGTACTTTGTTCAATTGCAAGAGAACTTTCTAACCACTGATCTCTTTTAGAGCAGCGCAGTTTTTACGACTATAAGACAATAATAATTTGAACTGTCTGCACATTATAGTAACACACACAGAAGGATGAGGACATTATAGCAGTAAATACACTTTTGGGTGCTTGAAACAAACTTGCAGCCTAAAACCACAAACAGCCCAGTGTTTGCCTAAGTGAGGTACATCATCATAAATCTGGCCTTTGATCCATTTTGCGCAACAATTTCTTTGGTTAAGACAGTGCCTGTTGCAGGCAAATAACATGACGAGCAGTGGTTTCACGTGGTGTTTTTATTTGAGCCAGAATTGTTTTCTGTTATGTGGTCAACATTAATTGTTTTCACCTAGTTCTGTTATTGATTGCCCTCCTTATTGACTGTGAAACAAGGTACACTTACCTTAGTGACAAACACACAAGTGGTATTATTGTCGAATAGGCTACAGTATAGCAGGTTCTGAACCTATTCCATCAATGCCTCCTCCTATTTCTGTCATGGTCTTCTAGCTGTGTGGGAATGAAATGCAACCAGATTCTCGTTATTTTGGGCATCTTGTTTAAAGGTTTATATATCAGATCCAATTCTAAGTCACAGCATAAATGAACATGGAGCGCTTGAAATATCTTAACGGGATAGTATAATTTGGGGGAGTGTTCTTTGCCAAGATCCTGAAATGTGATTTGGGAAATGTTCCATTTCCTCTTTAATGATTTGGAAAATCCACATGATTAAATGTGCACATCTTGTCATTAGTAAGACTGTTGATCTTTGCTGGTGTCGCTTTTTGAGCTTCATTTGGTTAAGGTCATGTTCTCAAGAATGGTAACAACAGATGAGCCGTTAACATGAAGCTAGTGAAGCACATCTCTCTGTTGCTCGCTCCCGGTTTTCTCTCTTCTACACCAAATGCATTTTTTTCTCTCTGCTCAGTTGACAAGATGGCTACAATACAGATGATTGTCCATCTAGGTATTGTCAGTGGCAACTGGAAGCATCCAACTATGTGGCAGTCAGCACAAAAAAGACGAATATAGAAAGGAATTGATGCCATACCTTGTCTGCCTGAGTTCACCAGCGTTAATTAACAGATTACAAAGTCACGTTTGACCTCTAGTGCACATTCATCTGTGATTTTAGATATCTATGTCGAAAATCCACTAAGCCAACTCTCTGGATGATGTATTTTATTAGGATGCATGATTTTTATCCCTGAGTTTGTCCTCAATGTTCACAGTAAAAAAAAAAAACATACCAGGAGATGAGACCTAAATAACAGACAGATACTTTTAATTTTTTAATATTATTATTTTAATATTAATAATATTTTTTTAAAATCTTAAACCTTTCTAAAAGATCATACACCTTTCTGAGGTTAGAATTTGATTGTGAATTATGTATTTATATACAAAAAATAATGTATTGCTAAAGAGATCAGAATCATCTGACCAATGGTCTACGGCTACGCATATGACGCATAGACTACGCAGTTGGCGTGAACGAGCGCGCATTACGTCCGCGTCCACGTACGACCTTGTTTTTGTTGATGTTCAATTTGAGTGCGGCTGCGCGCTGCTCAATGCTTTCGCCGTTGCTGACGCGACTTGGCAGGAAAAAGGAGAGTGGTGAACCCTCTGGCAATAGCCAGCGAGTCTGTCGTAACTAAATTGATTGAGCGGCCGGAGTGGAGCATTGTTTTGGAGCCTATGACAGTATTTCAGCGACGGTCCTAACCTGCGACTAACCAACCTCTCCCGTATGTGATCGCCCTTCCTCCTCGTCGGACGCCGAGGGCCAAGGAACAAAATAGCATATCGCCATTATATGATCCAGTGTCTAGCGTCACTTTTACCCTCCATGTGGGTGAGGGAACTCTGTGTATCAGATTATGGCGAGAAAAACAGTTAGCAGGAAAAGGAAGACAGGAGAGCCCAAGGACCAACAACAGGTAGGCGGAAACCGGTGCAGATCCATGTTAGCTAGCTAGTCAGTTATCTTAGCATGCTAATTAGCACTGGGTTAGCCAGGTTTAGCTGATATAACTCAGACGCAACATATTGGTGACTTTGAACACTACAATTTGTTACATTATAAGGACAAAACAACATAATTGTGGTCTATTTTAAACAATAATACAACTGTTTCCGTTTGAAAGTCAGTACGCTAATATTAGCACGTTAGCCAACGGCAGTCCGTTACGACCATGGCAGCTAAGTTAACGTTAGCGAATTGGCTAGCCCTTTTCTTATTCGGGCTTTTATGTAATTGAAATGGCCAATAGATAACATTACGTTGGTAGTTAACATTGACAGTAGCATGCTCGGTTAAGCTCATCACTTGTCACCCTTTAGTCACCCCATAGACCAGCGCTAATCATAGCTGACAACTGAATTTGCCGAGCTATGAGGCACAGCTGTAGCTATGACTGTAACTTCAACGCGTTAACCAACAGCTGGTTAACCTACATCCAGACTCACCGCAGGTCGGTCTGTCCAAGATAATGACATTGTCATTTGCCTATGGGAACTAATAGCATTCTTCATCAGCATGAGGATCTCTCATACACAATCACTACTGAGCCCAAGTGTTGACACCGGAAACATGCTTTGATTTCAAACTATAAGTGGTTGTCAACAACGTCAAGGCCTGTCTCGGACATGTAGGGCCAACACCATTCACCAGTAGAATTAAACCACCTCCAGATCCGTTTTTCGTTGTATGTATCACTCAGATCAAAATAAAACAATACCAGAAAAAAAAAAAAAAAAAAAAAAATATATATATATATATATATATTTTTTTTTTTTCAGGTACTAGTTCGGATCCACCGATTCCTTTGAGATCCGGGGACTATATACTTTTTGGGTTTTTCCCCCAGCCCCTTTGACCCATATACACAATGTATGGAGTAGTTTTTCCAGGTTTAATCAATAAATAATCATCATATATATCTCTTATTATACATATCTTAGGGTTAGGAAAAGGGAATGTTGTTCTGGGATGTCTCCAAACGTCTATGCTTTCAGCATGCAGCTTTAAATGGCCCAAAAGACTGACTTTCTTGACACTTTTTGTATTTCTTCTTGTAATTTGTAGGTATTCTAAGATATTATTATGTTACCAAGTTTACCAAATGCAATTATTTTGCAACAGTGATTTATAATCAAATATCTTTCATAAAAAACAAAGAAAAAGGATAAACCTTCCAAATATAATGCAATATATGTTAAAACCTGTGAACCTGAACAGAGGTATGAACATTGTGTGAATTACGATTTCAGCCCCTCAGTTTTGCGGAGGATAAATGGTTGAATTGATGGATAGAAAAAAGGGTGCCTGACATGACTTTGCTTATACAGTTTATTTTAAGACATTTGAGGGTGTTTTTTAGTTCATTAAAGTGTTTTTGTTGTGTTCCTGGCCAGTGATCATATGGCCAGTACATCTAAGGAGGTCTTTTTCTGACTATCAAAACACCTCCATTATAAAGACAGTCAACAATACTGGCCTACTTCAGCGAGATGTACTACCAAATTCAATGTTGTGTGCAAAGGCCTGTATTGTCCCAGTGTGATGAAGTGTCAGGGATGGTACTATGCATGTGCGTATTTGCTGTAACTAGTGCATTGCCCGTAGGAAGCAGGTAAACAAAGAAACATATTAGACAGTACATTTGGCTGCTATCAGTGATGGCTAATTTTACACTGTTAAAGGTTATTATCAGTAAGTTACTTTGTAGAAGTGGCTATAGAGTAGGGCAACATTCCTTAGTGTATTGTGTAAAGATAACCACAAACTAATTCCATGTGTTTTGTTAAGTGAAATGAAACAGAACATGTGTTAATTAATTAAGTGTTGAATCCTAAAGAAGAATCGAGCTGTAGGTGTTACCTATACAGTCTGATATTATGGTACCTTGCAAACTGCCATCCATACTGCACAATGCAGTCAAACTTACAATCAGTTGCCTATATAGTAAATGGTTGCACTGTGTATAAAAGGAGGCTATGCTGCACGCCATGACAACATTGTCAACCCCATTACCATTAGGCTACTGTTAGGTATTTGAAAGATAAGACAGAGTTTGGATAACTGTCAATTAACGCTACTGTCAGTAGCAGTCAGCTGTGTGTGTGTGGGGGGGGGGACTTGTGTCCGCGCGCGGGCGTCCGCATCCGAGACCGTGCTGTCAATTAACGTTAACGTGTCAGTAGCAGGCAGCAGTGTGTGTGTGTTTGTGGGGGAGGGGGGGGACGCGTGTGCGCGCACGTGCGCTCGGTGCGTGGGAGCGGACTTGTGTACTCGCGTTCGCGCTCGGGCTTTCAGTTTAGATTTTAAACAGATATAAAACATTTTGTTTAAGCATCCGAGACCGTGCTGTATTATTACAGTGTAAATAGCGTGAAGTGCAGTCTTTACCACTAGAGCGGACAGGTGGAGCAGATGAGGAGTTGATGAGGAGTTGTTGAGGAAGTAAGGCTGTGTCGGTCTGCTGTGTGTGTGTGTGTGTGTGTCTGTGTGTGTGTGTATATGTATGTGTCCCGCTCGTCAGAGGGAGGCGGGGTTTAGTCGGCTCTGTGCGCAGTCTTTACCACTAAAGCGGACAGGTGGAGCAGATGAGGAGTTGTTAAGGAAGTAAGGCTGTGTCGGTCTGCTGTGTGTGTGTCCCGCTCGTCAGAGGGAGGCGGGGTTTAGTCGGCTCTGTGCGCACGTAAGCTACTATTCGCCAGCATGATATAAATATGATAACTTTTACAACTTCAAAATGCAGGATGAAGGATGCACACCTTCGTGCTGTGTTTAAGCAATATCCGGAAGGTCATGCCGATCTGACCAAAACTCAGACACACAGACAGACGTTTCTTGCTTTATAGATAGATACTCCTATGATCCACCATATTGAGGGGATGGGCACGGCTAATCAATATGATATATCAAAATATATAATTTTGATATGGAAAAGAAAAAAAATAGATATAATTTGATTTATTATTTTAAGAATTATTTGACCGTTATATTCATACCATTAATCAACTTAATTGGAGTCTAATTTCCAAAAATCTACTCTTGATTTTCTTCTCAGCTGGGCTGGTGTCAGACGCCACACAAGCGGAGTCGTGTATCTTGTTCATCTCGTCATGCCCAGCAGTGGTGGTGCAGTCGGCGCTCGGTGGTGTGTGCCCTTCGGGGGCGGGAGTTCAGGCCTCAACAGCAGCATGAGTTCAGACTCCAGCGCAGCCTTCGAGGCTTTGCAGCCGGCAGGCTCCCTGGCATCCTCAAGGAGAGGGAGTTCTCCCTGGGGCGACTCAACAAAGTCTTTGCCTCACAGTGGCTCAACCACAGGCAGGTGGTGTGTGGGACCAAGTGCAACACGGTAAGGTGCCATTTTGTCATATTTTTCCATTTTTAGTTTGGGGAAATGTTGATTCATTGAATACAGAATACAGTGAGCATATACTTAAACTACAAATAAATCCCCCCCACCCCACTCTCTTGAACATGGAGTACGCTCACCTAGAGTAACAAAAACAAGAAGAGAATAAATAATTGAATACAAAGTCAACAAGAACACCACGCTTAGCTGTACATCTCATTTTAGCTTTTTATATAATCTGTTATTTTGGGGTAGTGTTGGACAAATCTCAGTATGGTTTTCCCCTTGGACATTTGTTGAAAAGGTGGCGCATTTCCAGAGTTCCTTTGTACTGCCATATAGTGCCTCCTCTAGTAAGAGTAAGATTGTATTTCATAAAAATAAATCAATTTTTAATTTTTTGGCTGAAACGCTCTTTGTTCAGACGAGGTGGTACTTTCTTTTTAGAACTTTTTTGAAAATCTGGTTTGTGCATGGATCAAATTTTAAGGAAATGGTTTGGGGAAGAAATGATTGGGGTGGTAAATAATTTATACATGACAGAATGTCCAAGCAGATAAGGGTTTTTCAGTTTTGGTGACCTCAAGATGCCATCCCTGCACATTGCTAATTATGTAAACCTACAGTGGCTTGCAAAAGTATTCATACCCCTTGACATTTTTTACATTTTGTCACGTTACAACCACATATGTACATTTATTTTATTGGGATTTTATGTGATACACCAACACAAAGTGGCGCATAATTGTGAAGTGGAATGAAAATGCAATGTGGTTTTAAATTTTTTTTCTAAATAAAAAACTGAAAAGTGTGGGGTGCAAAAGTATTCAGCCCCCTGAGTCAATGCTTTGTAGAACCACCTATCGCTGCCATTATTTATAAAAAATAATTAAAACCACGTTTCATTTTCATTCCACTTCACAATGTTGTGCTCTTTTGTGTTGGTGTATCACATAAAATCCCAATAAAATACATGTACGTATGTGGTTGTAACGTAACAAAATGTGGAACATTTCAAGGGGTATGAATACTTTTGCAAGCCACTGTACAAGGGCCATAAGGCTATGGTAAACAGAACACACAGTTTAATATTGACTGAAATGTTTAAGGCTCAGCAAATCAAACTTTAGATCGTGGTACTATGTTTGTTTTTTATTTAGCTTTTTTTGATTTGATAAATCAAATCATGCATTAGCATTTCTGGAAAATAACTATGTTTGAGTTAACATTGGGGTAACATCAAACATTCTGTCATTTAAATGCTTCTTTTTGCTGTATATTGTCATCCTAGGCATTTCAGTCAGATCACACTAACATTTCACTTAATAATTCGGCTTCAGGATCTTCATATAACGTCTGAACCTGGTTAGGCTCACCGGATGTCTCCCTCTTTCACCCGCAGCTTTTTGTAGCTGATGTCCTGACGGGGCAGATCACGCGCATTCCCATGCTAAAAGACAGGGAGTGTCAGAGTGGAGGTTCTGGGGTGGGGGGTGCCGTGGTGGCAGGGAGGCAGTACCAACCCACAGCAGGCTCTCGTTCCCGGCTGGACCAACAGGGCTGTGGGATCCACGCTATTGAACTCAATCCCTCCGGGACACTGCTAGCCACCGGAGGAGACAACCCCAACAGCCTGGCCATCTACCAGCTGCCCACACTGGACCCTGTTTGTGTCGGAGATGTAAGTGGCTTGGGAGAGCTTTGTGTGTGAATGTTTTTTGTGTTTTGTACTTTCTGTATATCTGTGTTAAGGACCCCCTCGAAAACCCCCTGGAGAGGCACCTATTTGCAGACACATGGGGAAACGGAGCGCCACCGGAAATATGAAATTTCTTCTTCGTTTTTGTTTTTACTGGCGGCGATCACCCAGCGTTTCTTCTTCTTTTTGTTTTACTGCCGGCATTCACCTAGCGGTGAATAATAACAAGACACAGTTTCCACCGGTTATGGTGCTAGTAGACAGTAAAAGACAGTAAAATTCATGGTTTTCGACCAATGAAATGACGTTCGGGGAGGGACAACGCCTTTGACCAATGAACGAATGATATCTTTCTTTAATAGCTTTATAAAGTAATTGTCAACATACAATTATATGAACCCCCTTCCATTTTACAGATGGGGCAAAATACCATGTATATATTTAAAGCTTCGGGGTTGTTGGAAAAAGTTTAACTTTTATCTTAGAAGTCCTGGAAACAAATGCTTGTCTTTTCCTCTTAAACGAAGCTGTAAAAAGCCTTTACGTAGTGTCAGTTGGAGCCTTGTTGCAGCAGTGCAGGCTAATGCTAACTGTGTTCGGATTAATATCTCATTCTGCGGCTGCACGCGATCGTTACTGTTCACTTGCGTGATCACAAAGTCACAGACGAGCCTCGTTAAATAGCCTAATATGAATATAGATGATATAATAATTAAAACTGTGATCACTAGATGACAATGGGTCTGGTAAAATCAATCAGGATCTACAAAGGAAACTGTCACTCCCCATTTTTTAAAATGTGTTGTTTATTTTAATGTGGTGGCACTTTTTGTGTTTTATTTATAAGAGTTTATATTTTTATGTGATTGACCTACTTGTGATAATTGTGAATTAAAGAGACGGATTTCAGAAGATGTACACAAAGCTTCGTTGCTTCATTCATCTTCTACCTCAACATCTACTTTTTACCACCGTCCTGGCCACTTGGGACCCTTAACAAACTGACTTATTTTACTGTCTACTAGCACCATAACTGGTGGAAACTGTGTCTTGTTGTTATTCACCGCTAGGTGAACGCCGGCAGTAAAACAAAAAGAAGAAGAAACGCTGGTTGATCGCCGCCAGTAAAAAAAAAACGAAGAAGAAATTTCGTATTTCCGGTGGAGCTCCGTTTCTCCATGGGTCTGCAAATAGGTACTCTTGCGAAAATGAGATGATTCATCTCAAAACTACGGTACTGCGACCTGGCAATATGTCACCAATGTAATATGTCACAGTAACCTTTGACCTCCTAAATCTATTTAGTTCATCTGTGATTAAGAGTGGTCATTTGTGCAAAGGTTAAAGAAAATGGACGGCCTGACGAATGTATGGACAACCTGAAAACATAATGCTTCTGGACGTCGGCTATCGCTCGCGCGGAGGCATAACAACTGCAACAAGTCTTATGGTCCCCAGAGGATTCATTTGAATGGCTTTTGTGATTAGATTATTTATATACACACTGCCACAGTCTGTCAGATGCTACACTTGTTCAGCACTCTTAACACAAAAATGTAGTGATTGGTTACCACCAGCCTGCTTCCAGACCCCTCATTGTTGACCACATTTAGGATTTTCTCTTTCATGTAATTTCAAATACGGTTGGTTCAACTTTATTTTTATTTTGGCCAGCCACTGTTTAACGTTAGGTGTTCAGTGATTCAGCCTGAAACATAAAATGTTGTGAGAGACTAGTTGTTGTTGTTTTTATATAGTGGTAATTTGTTTTTCAGGATGGCCACAATGACTGGATCTTCTCCATAGCATGGATCAGTGACAACATGGCTGTTTCTGGTGAGTTGTCTCTATGAGTTTTCTCATTCCAAGTTAGTGCTCTCTACATATCCTGGTAACAATGCTAGGTGTAATGTTTTTCTAATGTAGATATGTCATGTGTGTTGCTTTATCTAGGGTCTAGAGATGGCTCCATGGGCCTGTGGGAGGTGACAGAGGAAGTCCTGAGCCATGCAGAGCGCAGTCAGAACGAGGAGTCAGTACCCTCGTACGCCCACATCTCCCACCGTGCCCTCAAGGACATCCCGAAGGAGTACACCAACCCCTATAACTGTAAAGTCCGTGCTCTGGCCTTCAACAACAACCATAAAGTAAGCTTCTGCTGTGAAACTACATTCCTCTGTTGCCAGGGAAATATATCCTACAGGCCTTAAATAGACTGAGGGTCGGTTTATACAAGACTGGGTCGAACATACATCTTTTACAGTCTATGGAGTACCTCATACTAAAAAACTGTGGTTAAAGGAATGGGTCAGTAATTTTGAAGTGGGGTTGTATGAAGTACTTAAAGGTGCAGTGTGTAATATGACATCATCAAGAAAGTTCTAGAATGCAACGCTCCCTGGGTAACCCCACCCCTTTCGTATAATAACAGAAGCTACAGTGGCCTACAAGAACAATTCAAAATTTTAAACAATGCACCTGATGACATTCCAACCATGACGCATCCAACATGGTGACGCCCATACCTTGGTCCAAGGTATGGAGAAATATGGAGATATATGAGACCCTTTCTAAGGGAAACAAAAATAATTAAAATCATTTGTTTTCAGCTATTATACACTAAATTAAACGTACTAATGGATATTATAATTATTTTCTACCAAGTCTGCTATGAAAAAAAAATCCCAAAATTCTACACACTGCAGGTTTAAGCATAGGTGTGTGACCTCATGGAGATGGAGATCAGCGCAGTCATTATAAAGATTTCGGGGGAGAAATTGCTGTCGCAGAAGTCAGCCTTCTATTGTTGCAAAAGGGGACCAGAAGAAAAAAATAAAGGGTTGTCTGGCGTACCATTGAACTGATATTTAGGTTTTATGTTAGCATTTATATAGGAGAAAGACAGTCTTTCTCCTGTCCATCTTTGCAACAATAGAAGGCTGACTTTTGCTACAGCAACTTCTGCCCCAAACTCCTTATAGTGACTGCGCTGATCCCCATCTCCATAAAGTAAAACACTAACTATGCCTAAGTATCCCATAAAAACCCCACTTTAAAATGACTGAAATATCCCTTTAACGATCATTTGCTAAATTCTATAGTTGATTGACAGTATCTGTTGTTTCTGGGTTTTGCCTCATCTTCAGTTATTTTCATCTGTCTTTCCATGTTGTTTATCCTCTTTCCAGGAACTGGGTGCTGTGTCCTTAGATGGTTATTTCCACCTCTGGAAAGCTGAGCACAACTTGTGCAAGGTAAATCTCACAATACACACTCTTACCAGTATTTAGGGTGTGATGCATATTTACGCTTCATGCTAACGTGATAAATTACAGTTATCTTGAGCAGAGTATTAAAATATGTTTTACAATGCCAGGAATAGTAAATACCATTTATATATTACAATATCAATATTCTTCTAAAATTGTTAAATTTTTCGTACACTTCTTTTTTAAATGGAGTGGAGTTATATTGGTTAGCTGTGTATCTCGTGTGATCAATAATACAAAGGAGAAAGGCCACTTGGACACATTTTTTCCCCGAAGCTGACGGCAAAAATAAAATAAATCTTCCCATGGCGGTTTCCTTCTAGATACTGTCCACCAAGCTGCCTCACTGCAAAGAGAATGTGTGTCTGGCATATGGACAGGAGTGGTCGGTGTATGCTGTGGGCTCCCAGGCCCATGTTTCCTTTCTGGATCCACGGCAGCCTACACACAGCATCAAGTCCGTCAACTCCAGAGAGAGGGGCAGCGGTAAGTTCAACTTGTAAAAGAAGCTAATGGCACAGGCAAAGTGTTAAACTCCTTCAGTAAGAAGTTTGCGCATCAAATGCTTTTTTTTTTTAAATGATCATTAAAGTTGCAGTTTGTAGAATGTATTGGCATTTTTCAGAACAGACTTGATAAAAAATATGGTATGTTTTTACTTTGCGTATAATCGCTTGCAAATAAAAGTTATTTGTTTTATTTCCTTACAATTAGCCTTTTAAATCTACCCTACATGGAGGCAGCCATGGTGCACCGCCATGTTTCTATAGTAGCACAGAATGGACACGTTTAGTAGCCGTATGTGTTTTTATAGTGGTTGTCCTGGGGAAATGCACCTGTTGGAAGACGAAGAAGTACTATAAAATAAATAACTAAATACATCTTCTCCTCATTACTTGATATTGTGGAAAGACTTCAGGCAACGGTGGATGATGCCATATTTAATTCAAAAGGGAGTAGTTACCAAGGGAGTGTTGGAGTCTAGAACTCTTGCCACTTAATGCTACACTAAATATTCTGATATTACACACTGCACCTTTTTTTTAAATGAATTGATAAACATCTGGTTGTGTGCAGGGATCCGCTCAGTGAGCTTCTATGAGCACATTGTGACAGTTGGCACCGGCCAAGGCTCTCTTCTGTTCTACGACATCCGGGCCCAGAGATTCCTGGAGAACCCTTTGAGTCCAGCTGGCGGGTACAGGAAGTGCCCAGGAGATGGCATCCTCAAGCTCACTACAGGGAAAGGCTGGCTGGTAATTCGTAATCTTCAACACACTTTTCAAATATTTCAGCATCGTAGTTACAGTATTTCTGTCATTTTTGGTCACTTGTCCCTCCTTGGCTGCTCACCAACTGTCTTTGCTTTGCTCTCAGAATCACGACGAGACGTGGAGGAGTTACTTCTCGGACATTCATTCCTTCCCCAATGCGGTGTACACACACTGCTACGACGACTCTGGCACCAAGCTGTTTGTAGCAGGGGGACCCCTCTGTTCTGGCCTGCACGGCAACTACGCAGGACTGTGGAGCTAGCCTCTTGGTCCCGTCGATGGCTCTCTAACTACTTCATCGTCCAAAATTTTACTTCACCAGTCCATCCATCCCTCTGCCTCCTTCGAGTCAGTTGACTCCGCTATCTTTGGTATCCCTCTTGCCTATTGTATTGTCACTCTGTTTTTGCTCACACGTGGACTCAGGAGCATGATCTTGCCCCCACCGTATCACAGCTTGTTGCATCTTTGTCTCCACCACTACACTCTCCAGTATTCCTTTGCTCCTTCCACATCACCTTCTTTATTTTTTTAATGAAAATGTACAACAATTAAGTAGTAACTTTCTCAAGAGCTGCAAAGTCTGCCACTAAAGAAACTCTTAAGAGTTTTGAGAAGCATAAAGACAAAAGTAAAACATGTTCTCATCATTTGTAACCTTAACATCCAACCCGCAGGGATTAGGATATGGTCTTTTGCTAACTTGTATTTTTTTTTTGTTTTGTAATGGTTGTGTTAACTGCTGCTTTCTTCTGTGATAAATGGCGGTGTCCTCGTTAAATACCTGTGGAATCTTTTCCTCACTGAAATGGACGGCAATAAAAGAGAGGGAGAGAGGCATGAGGACTCAAGAGACGATGCATTTTGAAGGACTGAACCGGATTGACGTTTGATAAGAGAATATATACTGGTTGGAACAGCCCCGTCCTGTCCCACAACAATCACAAAGAAACTTCTCTCTTCTCCTGTCGGAAGTAAAACGAAGAAACCAATCAACAATGGGACTTTGTGTTCATATTTTCCTCACTGAGATGATGTAAAGGAGAAACATTAGGATCGCAACATGCAGTGTTGTTGATTTGCTATGATTTACTCCCAAGAAATGCGTATTTTTATTTTTTTTGACTGTGATTTGACGGGCATACCCCTGCTGATAATCTAATTAGCTTTATTTGTATTTATTTTCCCCCTTCTCTGTCCGCTCTGTTTGGTTGGTCAGGGGTGTGTAAACCTGCTTCTTTTGAAGAATGTATTGTCTTCTTGCTTAGATTCCTGTTCTGTTATCTCTGACCAGAATGCTTTCAGCAGATTTGTCCATAGATTGTGTTCAAATCCTGACCTGCACCGTTCTGATGTAACTAGAGAATTTAGCAAGTTAAGTATCATCAACTTTGATTGATATGGGAGCCTTTGTCTACTGGAGTGAATCCGCCCTCCCGTGATTCTGGGACTCCACAGGAACCATTGAGAGAATCTGCAGTAGCTCAATTTTATCCGCTCAACCATCCAGCGAAAAAGGATGCGAGGAGACAACTTTACCCTGGAGTTATATGCCGCAGGTGCATACATTTGTTTTCACAGTTGTGAAACTCTTTTCATCCCTCTTTTGTGTGTACCAAGGAGGGAGCGATTCTGCTCTTCTCTTTGTTTGGTTGAGGCAGGGTAGGCTTGAGTTACATTTTTGCCTTGCTCAAGTCTTTCTGTGAAAGACGGCCATAGGCGATCATAGTTTTCCTTTTCTACATGGAGCTTTTGTCCAGTTTTCATGATAATGACATATTGAAAAGAGGAACCCCAATTACGACCCAGAAATTTAACAAATAAACCAACACTTTTAAAGTGTATTTTATATATGTCTATATGTATGTGTAAAAATACATAGGGACAATTCCATACATTTTTATGTATATGTCTGAGGAAGTGTGTGGATTGATCTGTCTACTTGGTGATGCCGTTTTTTTTATACATTCCTCATGAATGTTTTTACAAATGACTGAATCTGAGGATATTGTAAGATATAAACATCTAAAAAAAACAAGCTAAGAAATCTTTAAAAAGAGTAAATAATAAAAAATAAAATGTATATTGATGTAATGTTTATTTCTTTCCGTGGTTGAGATGATTGGTCCAATGTTATAGATATTTCCTTGAATTAAAATTGCTTCAGTAGTAGGCGATTTATTGGGATGTTAGCGATATCCAACCATAATGAAGCTTACGGGACAGAAAGCTTCTCAGTCCGCTACGTTGCATACGATAATCACAACAGAGAAAGAAAACATTTTGTTCGAACTTCACGTCCAACGTCAATCATAGTTATAACGATTATTATTATTATTAGGTAGTTTGATGGTGAGAGTTGGTTGCAAATGACCCATAGTAGAGAGTGGAGCATCCACCGCGGCAGCTTACGTCACGTGACCATCTTGTCTGCTCCTGGCCGAGTGAAGCGTGTTAGCAGCAGGTAACAAAAACATACATTTTCTTATGTTTTTCAAGTTCCGAATGTGTGAATCAAAGCGCTCAAATCACATACTCTAGCGTGTTTTCGTTGAAATAGTTTGTGACTGGCTCCGTTGTTTTGCCTACACGGGGTTGCGGGGGATGTCTTTCGCAATTTTCTCTGTTGTCTTGTTCCCCGGCGAGCAATGTCGGGATGAGATTGTGCTCCGCTACGAGGCCTTTTCCTTTAGATTTAATTCAGCTATGTTTTAAGCTGGCTAGACTGTTGTCCATATGTCGAGGACAAGTCTGATGTAACTGCCATTATCGTTGGATAACTGCGCAGAGCTATAAATATATTTAAGACTTTAGCGGGCCAAGTTAGACGTCCATTGGCTATCGACTGTGACCAGATTTAGATAGCATCGTCGGCTAGCCTCATCCCCACTGCATCGTTTCGTTTGTTCGGTATCGACGGTACAGTGTCAGTATTAGCATGTCGGCAGCTAACCCGAGTTCATGCTAGCGAGGACAAAGGGAGTACAGTATCGGCAGCACCAACTCGGTCAGTGTTGAGTCGAAAAGGACGCTTCGAGAATAATATTTGTATTTCGCGACATAGGTAACGTCAGCCGTTACCTGTTATTCCCGTTTGTAGACTAAAGAAATTAGCAACATAACTGTAACGGGCTAGCGTTAGCACTGGTCCAAAACATCGCTCCGCTTGCTTTAGTATTTAACAAACTATTGAGTAATTGTCAGTTCTTTGTAACCAGGGAGATGTTCATGGACGCGTTTACTTAGCGGAAAATTGATTTGTCAATTCCAAATGCTTGATCAATGTCATTCACAATTGATGTGTACTGAGTTACGGAATGGATGTTTTGTTGTTGTTTTTGTCCGCCACCGTCGATACTCATGATGTACTTATATGTTAATATATATTTAATTATAAACTAAGTGTAGCGTCTGTGGTATGTCTCTTGGTTATGAAAATACTTCTAAACATTTCACTTAAATTGCATTTAAAGCTTGATCTTCCTTTTCCATTAGCTTTGTTCAGTCCGACAGCCAATGGCAGCAGTGTATTTACCGACGTCACCCAGGCACGGTGAACTGGATTGCTATTGTTCTCTCACATAAAACAAATGGGTCAGTGGGGATATCTGTAGTTATTTTTCTAGTAATGGACACCGTATTCAAAGTTTGCAATTCAAATTGCAACACGAGCAACCGCCCTTTCCATGCATTAGCAGTTGGAGAAAGCCCCGTGGGTGCATATTGTTGTGATTTGCTAGTGAATATCATTAGTGCTTGGTTATGTGGTATCAAACCAGATTTGTAGCAAGTTACATGACTCCGTTGTCAAATTCACTCTGAGAAGAATTCAGCATTTTGCCACAGTTAGTGTCATGTCTAGGATGTGTGTACATGTACTGTGTAATCTCACTAATCTCATTTGCTGTAAACTATAGCAGTTAAAGGGGAAGTGCGGTAGGAGATGGGATGCAGTGTTTGTTTTGCCTTGCACTCGGCGGTCTGTGCTGTTTGTAAGAGGACACTTGGGCGCTCTCCCTCCTTGACCTAGTTTTCTAGCAAAGCTGTTCTGTCATTGGTCTACTGTGTGTTTTACAGCCTCCATAAGGGCAGTATTCATGATTGTGCAATACAGCTTAGCTATACTAACAAGGCATATTTGAGGTATTTAACTCTTATTTTTTCTGTGCACCCACACACAAGGGAAAGTATTGAGGCTCTGCTGTAACACGATAGTAAATGAACTGAGTGTGTGTTTTAACAATGGTTGGCTGATGTCACTCATCTGTATGTATTCTGGTCTTCTTTGCAGATTTTTCTATTTTGTACATACAGAGTTTTGTATATACTGTATATGATGAGCTCGCTGGGCAGCGACAAGGCCCGGGGCCCTCGGGAAAAAGCGCTGCCTGCTGCCACTCACACACCTCAACCACAGAAACAAATACAGGTGAGCAACCACCACACAAAGGGAAATGAATGAAAGCACACTTCTCCCAGCCACAGACATGTGGAGACGACCCAACAATGTGAATACGACTGCCAATAAAGCCACAGTGCACGTTATGTAATAAGATCTCCTGGGTCAATATTGAAAAGTCGTTTTGTTATTTTAAGCCACGTAGTACTTTAATATCAAAAATAGGAGACACTCTCTTACTAGCCATTTCTTTGTCGTCCATGAGTCAAGAAACCAAGCAAACTTTTTTTTATTTACACCAATCCAATCTAATGTAATCCAGTATTCTACCATGTACCAGGCTTTATAATGATACGTTTGTTTTGAAAGCTTTCTAAGAGATATTGATTCAAGTGCATGTTTATTGCTGCATTATTTTGAAATGTCGTTTTAATACTTCCCTCCACATGTTTGTAGATGGGATTGGCAAGACTTTCAGATCAACAAAACAGGAAAAACTACATCCTCAATAATAAAAACGTATCTACTAGCTACAATGCTACATTTATACCTTGAAGATTATCAACCAAAATGTAACATCTTTTGTAAAGGTAGAATATATTTGGGATTGGGTTAAATTTGACGGGTATACCCAGTGGCCGCTGACTGAGATATACTTTGGTCTTCTCCCTTTCTCCTGTTAACCAAAATGTTACCCTTGGGTCTCTGTGTTGCAGGCTACTGCTGAGCAGATCCGGCTTGCCCAGATGATCTATGACAAGAATGATGCTGACTTTGAGGACAAAGTTAACCAGGTGAAGAGCACTTTGGGTATCTGCCAGACAGACAGAACAAGGCTCACTGTCTGTCTACTAGGCTGAATCAGGGCTGTCCCCTTATCCTATGACTCCAGTACTCTGTGTCGACACAAAAAAATTGAATTTGTGATGCTACGAGTCATGGAGGTGCATTTTGTCATTTGTCCCTGTTTTTGTTTACCAATACACACATTTCTAATATGAGGTGTGTTTGTTTTTCTCTCCTCCAGCTGATGGAAGTGACTGGGAAGAACCAGGATGAATGCATGGTAGCACTCCATGACTGCAACGAGGATGTTAGCAGAGCCATCAACTTTCTCCTGGAGAGCACCTCGGACATGGTAAATTACTCTGCCTCCTGTATTCTCTACAGCAGTCTTGTATCCTGCTTTTGCTTATTTATGTATTTTTATTTTGGTTCCTTCAAAGCTTGTTTAAAATTCACCTGGAATCTTTGTCATACCAACAAGTCTTTAAACCCTAAAGCTGCAAAAGTGCAGGCTTATTACCAGTTATTACTTTATTATTATCAAGATGTTTCAGAAGGAACCCCTTACATGAACTCATTTTCAAATCAAAATGGCCCGCTGTCATGATGATGAATGTTGATATGTCATTTTCACTTTAAAGTCTCTTTCACTACCTAGAAAGACCTGCACAAAGCCTTCACCCAACATCACTCGTAGTCTGACCACATTCTTTGGTAATGGCTAACTCTTTATAGCGATTAAAATGTGGAAACAGTGGACACATTGTTTCAACAAAAAAACATCAGTAACAGGCATAAAATAAATAGGATTATTATAGCCTGAAAATACATGTTAGCCTGAATTAGTTTGAACCACATTTGAAGAACTGGGCCAGAGTGTAATGATCACAAGATTATTTCACTTGGAGAAATCCAAGTCTGGATTCTTTTATTGTCATATTACACACAAACATTCACGCGAGGTGTCATTTAAGGTGCAGATAGTGGGCGTTGTTAATTAAAGAGAAGGTGTAAAAATAGCACAAAAGGAGGCAAAATACATGAGCCACAAGGATAAAAACAGAAACATGATACGAGGAATATTAATAACTCGGGAAATAATGAGAACGCACCACACTAATTGACTATCACAGTGCACTTGTATGCTCTATATAACATACTTCGCATATGTCTTTTCACTTATTGTGCCTGATTGGACATGTTGTCAGAACAGTACAGTTTGTACTTTTGAGTGTTTTACCGACATCTCAATGGCTCTTTGTTTAGTTGGACCTGTTAGGGCAGGACAGCGTATACCTTTATCATTCTAATGAGTTCTAACATCAAGCAGAGGTGTAACCATCCACAGTAACTGATCATACCCGTGCAGGTGGGAGGGGCATTTGAGGAATTTTCACCCTGAGTAAATTTATTAAAGGCCCTGCACCCTGTTTTTAAGGGCGGGGCCAGAATCGTCAACTAGACAATAAATGGTCCTTTTTTTGGTTAAATTGTTTTTGTCCATTTACTAGTCCTTTTTATCAAGAGACCATAGAAGTTTTTTTTATAACTTTAAATTAATCTGTATCTGTATAAGCCTTATAGTGAATTTAACATGTCCTCCATCAGTGTCTACGCAGGTTGGTTCAGGTCCCAAACTGCTGTGTATTCACCAGTGTTTCAGCAGCCCCTGGAGCCTAGTACACAATCACTGTTGCTTTGCTTTAAATACGCACCTAAAGCGAACTGTTAGCCATTGTGCGCCCTGTGAAGACAACTGTATGGATTAAAATGGAATAGGCTCTGTTTTTGAATGGTGGGTGAGAGACAGTTGGACGACAAATTTAGCTGAAATGCATCTTGTGCTGATGGCTTGTCAAACAGGCTGCAGATCCACACTCAATACAATGACAGAAAAAAGGTTAAGAAGAGAAAATTATTTTCTGTCTTTATTGGTCCTCTTTTCTTAAAAAACATGACACAACAAGACTTGATTTCAAACACGTGTGTAGTATTGCTATGACTGTGTGGTGACTCGAGTCAGAGTGAGTGTATGAGTGTCAAAATCATTTCTGAAGAATACCGGCCTGCACAGATGGAGAGGAGAGGCTGTAGGGCATTGCAGCCTGCCAGACAGCTACCCATGCTTTGGTTTCCTGGAAATCCCAAAATAGAAAATAGCTGGTTATCCCCTGTACGTAAAAGTCTCTACCGTTATGATATAGACTTCACCCCTCGGATTACATATGCTTCTACTGTACTTGTCAAGATCATAACTGTCGTAAACAAAAACAATGGTCACTGAGCAAGTTTACTTGTGCTGTAATAATGAACACATTAATAAAATTAACTGTATAGTCATATCAGGATGCTGATTTAGGATTTTTTCCCCTTAATTTTCATCCGAATATCATACCTTTTTTTTATACAAGCCCTCATCTTGATATTTGTTTTTCTTACATAACACAGCAACTGAGTGCACACTTCAGTACAGTACACAAGTTAGTCAAAAAATAGCCCGCATCACAGCTTTTCTGTTACTGTTCCCAGAAATGGGTTTGTCCATGAGTGTTTGGTAAAGTCTCTTTTATCATTTTCAGCCGAATTTACAATTTTAAACAGATTTTTGACATGTATTTATTCATTATGTTTTATCCCATTCCGTGTTTAGACCTCGTGGGAGACGGTAGGGAAGAAGAAGCCCTTGGTGAAGGAGGGGCCGTCAGAGAGCAAGGAGAACAAGGAGAACAGGGAGAAGAAAGGAGAGCGGGAGGCCAGCAAGGGCCGTGCTGCTGCTAACCGCAGGGGCAAGGGCACCAGCCGCAGCCGACCGGGTACGGAGGGTAAACTTCTCTTATTTAAATCTGAAGCTTCTCACCGTCAAGTTTCATTACGTCATACCTGTTACTGATGTGGTTTCCTATTCTTATCTATTGTCTGCATGTGTTTCTTGAACACACGCAGCACGTCCAGAGGAGAATGGCGTGGAGGTGACACTGGTGGAGAGGGGTTCAGATCGAGGGCGCAGGGTCAGAGGTGGTCGAGGTGAGCAGGTGCACGTCTAAACGCTGTTAGTACGGCCAACACTGGAGCGGATGTGCTCACTGACTTTTGCGTTTGTGTGAATTCTCCAGGATCAGGATCCAGCCGAGGCCGAGGGAGAGCACCAGCAGGGAGCCGGTTCTCAGCCCAGGGCATGGGGTATGGTGACAAACCACAACCTCACGACATCTTTTCACATACTAGGTGTAAATAAATAAGTACCTGCTAATAATTTAGTTTGTCACAATTTGATTTCTGATTGAGTGCACGTGATGCATGTTTCCATAGCCTTGTGCTTGCTCCTGAAATATTGTGAGGCTTTTATCAGCAGTCCCATTGGGATGTGGCTAGGGTTAGGAATAAAAAAAATAGTAAAAGAAAAAGTAACAAAACCACTGTCAACCACTCCCTGCCCCCTTTCAGTGTATTTGTGTCTAACTGAATGTACATTGTACATCTTCCCCAGGACCTTCAATCCTGCGGACTATACCTCAGAGGCTGGGAGACAGAACACACAAACTGAGGTGTGGGACACGGGGGCTAACAACAGCACAGATGGGACAGGTAAGCTCCCAAGTAAAAAGGCAGTTCTGCCCTGAACAAATGCATTCAACGTATGGAGCAGACAACCCTGTGTACCTCTGTGTGTATTTCATGCAAATGTACATGAGCAACAGGCATCCTGCATCTTGTTTACTCACTTATCCCTGTATTTGATCTTGGTGACTCATATTTGCCTGTCCTCTAGTTCCCTTTAGGGGCCCTTTGGAAGACTGGGCAGCTGAAGATTGGAGTGAAGATGTTAGTGTGAGTTGACACAAAGGGGAGCACATTACATGATAAGATCACATTAAAAAGCGTTGCAGTATATTTCAATCACGGGTTTCTTTTGTGTTTGTGTTTTCCTGCAGCTCTCAGAGACCAAAGTGTTCACCTCCTCATGTGCACCTGCTGCTGAGAATCACATCACACCTGGGCAAAGGTGAGTGACTGGCTCAATGCGCATATCATTCATTAACCCTAATCTATTATTACTTAACTATTCTGTGCAACTAAGTGCTCTGAAGTTTTAGTTTCCTGACATGCAACTTGCCATGATTTCTTCTTGACGGTACCAATTGTTTCTGTTATAGTCTGGACCTCACCTCTCTGCTGCAGAAGCCTGTGGGTGGAGGAAGAGAGCCACCTTCCTCCTCTTCCTCTCAGAGTCTGGTCTTCACCAACTCCCACCACCACCCGTTACCGCAGCAACAACAGCAGCCGCCCCCCAGCCGCAACACCAGTAGCACAAGCTACGCTCATGCTGCTCTGGTAAAAACAAAACAAAAATCGCTTTTGTTACTGTGCATGGTTTTTTCACACACTTTCATTCATTGATCTGAAATGGGAAAGAATAAAAAGCATACACAAAACAAAGACCGGTGATAACACTCTCTTCTCTTGTCCTTGTCAGTCGTCAGTTCTGGGAGCTGGTTTTGGGGATTTGGGCCAGGCCAAAAGGACTCCGGCCAGCGCTGGTGCTCAAATCCTGGAACAGTTGAAGGGTCCTGGCTTGGGTCCGCTGCCCTCGTCCCAGGCGGCGCCTCCTGTCAGCACCCAGGGAGGCAACACCTCCATGGGCCGACTGCCAGGCCTGGGAGCACCTGTACCTCCACCCTCCTCATCCAGCTGGGACATAAAGACCCAATCCAACAGCCCCTCGCTGTCCTCGCAGTTCAGCCGTGAGTGTTCAGTGTATACATGTATTAATGTAGGCATGAATTTACACCTATTAGAGGTGTTGACATTTCTCTATTATATGAGCATCACGATGCACACGTGAAAGATTCTGCATTGATGCAGAGACACGGCATAATCGATTGTTTGCTTTCCATACAAAACAATAGACTGGTGTACTAACATTGATTATATGGTCACGGCGGAAGGGACTATAAAGTTAAGACCGGAAGCAACGTGACTTTCCTGCACTGGGGCGAACTTCTATATACATTTGATTAAAGAGGACCTATGATGCTTTTTGACTTTTATGACCTATAAACGTTGTTATGATGATTCATAGTCATGCTTAACCATACTAAATTATCAAATAATGACTTACATGCATTTCACATATTCCCTGCTGACCGTCTGGGGTGTCTGTGCAGAGCACTAAACACTATTCTACCCTGTCGAGAAGTCACGTGTTCAAAGCGGTCTACCCTTTCATAATTTGTGCCGTCGCATAAAACTTTGTGACGTCTCCACGCGGATGTTTCCATGTATGGTAATGCTGTCACTTCCCTGTTCGCGTCTGCCTCGCGTCTGCCGCGCGCCCTTATAGGTCCATGCTCGCGCTTCGCGCCACTGAAAGTGTTCCGGAAGGAAGGTAACCAATCACAACGGAGTGGGGTTTGCAGGAGGGGGGGGAGGGGAGCGGAGATGGCCGAAGCACAGGCGGAGGGAGCCGAAGCACACACACTCAAGTGTTGACAGGATGTGCTGGATCGCCAAAATAAGAGAAAGAGCTTCC
The DNA here is from genome assembly GCA_949357725.1 of Hyperoplus immaculatus. Classification (NCBI taxonomy): domain Eukaryota; kingdom Metazoa; phylum Chordata; class Actinopteri; order Uranoscopiformes; family Ammodytidae; genus Hyperoplus; species Hyperoplus immaculatus. The sequence goes on along the minus strand of OX442350.1, from coordinate 11,241,099 downwards.
CGAAAATCTACATAGTTTTTTGTGATGTGATTCGTGTCAGGTTGCTCTATAGCAGTGTAAAACAAGAAATTAAGACCAGAAAAGTAGCATAATAGGTCCTCTTTAAGGAAACCGTAAGTGTAACTTAGGAAGCTATGGTGGAGGGAGGCAGCAAGCAGCAAATGCTCAAAGACGCACCTGGTATTTTGAAAGCAGGCATTTCTCCCCTCGCTGTCTGAGCTTGCGCTAACTGCTGCTGGACGTTGCGTTAGCAGTTACCTTTCATTGACTGATACTGTGGCGTCTGGGTTAAAAAGAGGTGGTCTAGGGCCTGTATCTCTGTGCAAGGTTTCTGTCAAGATTACAAACACTGCACGTTTCCCTGTGTATTTTGCTTAAACGGTATAAAGTCAAGCTTTGCTACTTTTTATACTTAAATGTGTCTTCTCTGACAAAGTGGTCATGTGCACTAGGGGTGTGCACGTGTACACGTGAAACCGTTTAGTAAATCATAACCGTTTAGGAAAAATCAATAAACGAAAACCGTTTAAAAAAAAGTCTTCAAATTTAAAATTTTCTTTTTTTCAAAGTTTTTAAATATGTTCTGGAGACACACATTTATTGATTTTACATCACTAGTAGGCCTAAACTAATTGGGGATGATAAAAGCTAGTCTGCCGAATCGGTCTGTCCCTCGGCCCCAGTGTGTGTCTGTGTGAGTGTGTGTATCGGCGCACACACACACACACACACACACACACACACGGGGAGTCGCCGTGCCGGTGCTCGACTCACAGCCACGGAAGAGTGATGAAAGATAACCTAAAGATTAAAGTTACTCGGCTGACGTGAACTAAGCTCGTAAGTAGCCCGAACTTTATAACACCTGTTCAACCTGCATGAACGTGGACATGTAGAAAGCGATAGGCTATATTAATCAGGAAATGAAAAAGCGCGATAATGACGGCGCACATGTCAGGCGAACGTGTGTGTGTGTTTGTGTTTGTGCCATGGACCTATTATAAGAGGTGTGTAAACGAGCGTAGTTCATTTCAACTGTGTGTTTACAGGCGAACGAACGCATGTGTGTGTGTGTGTGTGCGCGCGCGCCTACAGGACGGCGGGCGCGCGAAGACAATGACGTCACGGTTAACCGTGTACACGAAAAAAATTCCGTCGTGTACACGGTTAGACATTTTTGTAAACGTTCACACCCCTAATGTGCACTGTACAGTAGTCCAGACATGTTGGGATGCAACACATTGTACTTACATCAAGAATAATTTTGCAACAGAATTGTTGACTGATGAATCGTGAGGCCAGTGAAGATTCACACCTCCTATACTATACCTAAGCATTGTCTTGTGTGCAGGAGAGTTTGGCCTGCAGCCAGAGCCTTCTCTTGTGCTGAGCCAACTGGTTCAGAGGCACAGCGGCCCCTCCTTGCCTCTGGCGCGTCAACCCAGTCCTCCGTCGCAACAACACATAGCCCCCGCTTCAGCCTCTCCTGCTCCCCAGCACACCAGCACGCAGGCACAGGCAGGCCCGCTGATGGCTGCTGCCGGTGCTAAACCACCTGCCCCCAGTGCAGGGCTGGACCCTCAAGGCAGCAATACACCACAGCAGCAACGGGCACAACTCAAAGGCCAGAAACGAAGGATACCTCCCACATCAAAGGTAGGCCATGGGTGTTGATTTACGGAAAGTTGGGGTTGCAATCGAATGCACACGGCGTTACTTATGATTCCTTACCAAATACAAGTAGTTGAGAATGTAATATCAAGATCCTAGAGGCCTGACCGTGTCCCCTTTCCTACTGGCAGATCCCCTCCACGGCAGTAGAGATGCCGGGCTCGGCTGACGTCCCCGGACTGAACCTCCAGTTTGGAGCTCTAGACTTTGGGTCAGAGTCGGCTATGCCCGAGTTTGGAGTTGTGGACAACTGTGTGAGTGCTGCATCCAGGGAGTCCACGCCGGCCCCTGTCTCAGCACCACCTGCACCAGGACCAGGGACACAGTGCCAGACCAGCCTGTACTCAAAACCGCTCAGGTAAATAAAAGACAGATATTATGAGAGGACTCAAGGCAGCTAAAATGTTCATCCTTTATTACCTAGCTTACCAAGGGGTTTATCTGTACTTCCTCATCTGTGCTTATGTGATGTAATAACTTGTTCTTCCTCTCTCCTGCTCTTGTCTTTCAGTGAGTCGTTGGGCAGCCCTCTCTCGGTGGCCCTGCCTCTGCCCCTGTCGTCATCAGAGCCAGCATATCACTCCACCTCAGTGGCATTGCCCAGCCTCACTCCCTCCTCATTAGGGACAGCCAACTCCACCATTCCCCCCTCCTCTTCTTCCACAGCCTCCAGCGCCTCCTCTTCTGTACCGCCCTCCTCTCACTACTCCACGGTGGGGGGGAGCTACGATGGGACCATGCCCACTCACACGCGCATGGCCTTTTGCCAGAGCAAAGAGGCTGCGGGGCCAGTCATGGTGAGAAGAAATAAACAACAGAAATGCTCATCCTGCTTTTAGTCATTGAAGTTGACTGAGATGAGAAATCATCCAAATAAAATTTTTACTTGGAACAAATTTATTTTTGTTGCAAGCAGTTCAGGCCGCTGCAAAGCAGGCAATCACAATGCGTATCAGATCCTAGTTGAAACAGCATGACACTGATTTATGTCAGGTCAGCAGGTCCCATAGTGGCCAGTTCCACTTTGGGAAACAGTTCTTGACTGCATGAACTTAGTTTGTGTGTGCATTTGTTATCCGTTTGTTTTCTAATTACCTTTATACAAATGTGTTGCCATTGATTCCTGTCCACAAAATATGCCCCCCTTTTTAAAAAAGGGTTGAATATTACCTTTTAATTAAGTGGATGTGTTAGTCCCACAAAGTCTTGTTCTTGCGGTGTGTGTTTGTTACATATATATTGATAGTCACATAAGCCCTGAGCTGTTTTTCTTCTCACCAGAATGGTATGAATGGTGTAAGGACCTCTGCTGCTCATGACAGTAAGTTGTCGACCACTGATTTATTTGTTCAATTGATAGTAAATTAAGGACAGCAGGCAGCCCACTTTCTTTGGTTATGTTGTTACAAATGAAGACCTTTTTCTTTTGTTACCCCTCTCAGCTTCTTCAGCATCCTCCACACCAAAGCCGGAGTCGCCGTCTCTGAACATCAGCACCAACGGCCCCTCAGCACCTTCCTCCCACTTGCCCACTAACATGTCTGCACACAGTGCCGCCACACACAGCCTGGCACAGGACATGCCCTCAGTCAGCCAACTCAACTCACTCAACAGGTGAAATACATATGACCGCTTTGCAAAAAAAAGCAACCTTGAAATGAATCGCCAATAATTTACTACCTAGCCTAGTGGTTAGCTGCCAAATGCATTAATGAATACATAGTAATACTTTCGTAAGGTTAAAAATTGCGTCTTGCATCCAACAAAAAATTAAGCATAGTAATTGGATTGCGTATATTAGTGGTTTACAAACTAAATATATAAAATAATCGTATGAAGCTTAACTGTGATCATCACTGTGTCTTTTCTGCTGTCACTCTACAGCCATGTCAACATTCATTCCTCAGTTTCAGCTTTGGGCTCCAGTTCTCACACTGTAAGTACCCGACAGGCCTTTTCGGTAAGCATGATTGCTAAGACTTAACTGAAATGTAACCCATCTCTCCCTTCCTTTCCGTCCTCAGTACACGAGTGTTGACAACAGCAGCATGAGCTCACTGGCTCCCTCGTCTGGCTCCTACACATCCTCTCAGCACGCCGCCTCAGCCCTCCACGCCACACACAACAGCATGAACAGTAGCAGCGGCATCAGCCACCTGGCCAACATGGTCAACATGGCCAACATGGCTAACATGGGCCACAACATGAGCAGCGCAGTTGGTGGTATTGGTATCGCCGGACTTCACTCTGCTGCCTCCAGCTCAGCGCTTGGACTTGGCTCCAATGGAGCTACTGCCACGTCCAACCTCTCTGCACCAAGGACCACACCCCTGCTCTCTTCCACTGGTATACACACACACACACAAGTTGACCTATGTAACTTTTTGGGGTATTGCAATAGACCTACATTTATTTCCTAGAGACTTGGCCAAACCATAACTAGTACTTCTCTAACCCCAACCCTTACCATAACACTTAACCTAACCCTAAACTAAGCCAGTAACCTCTGACCCTAAAATCAGCGTTTTTCTAATTGGTGACAAGATTTTTGTCCCCATTTGCACAGGGTGTCCTCAATCCCCCCCCCCCCACCTCAGACATTGCGGATGTTAATGTTCATGATATAAGTCCAGATAGTTGGAATTGTTGTTGATTTATTCACATGAAAGTTAAGTATATGCAAGTGACTGTTGTTGTGACATTGTTTTGACAGGTAAAGCTCCTCCTAACCTGTCCCAGGGAGTGCCTCCTCTACTACCCAACCAGTTTATCATGGGCCCAGGGGGGCTGCTGCCAGCATACCCTGTAAGTAGCCCTATAATCTCTGTGGTGGTTTTGTTTCTCCTGAAAAGGAAACAGAATTTATCAATGGCATCAATCAGTTGGGATGGCAAGAGGCAAAAGTCCTGTTTTTCTCAAACCTCGTACCAGGAACTTTTAAATGTTTTTGAAACAGTCTAATTTATGCGCGAATAATCATCAATTACCTGTAACGGAAAATGAGACCATTAGTGAAAAGCATGCTATTTTTATATAGCTGCAATAAATGCCTTTGCACAGGTTCAATTTAACAAGGAACTTACAAAACTATTTATGCCAGGTAAACCGGAACAGCCTGTTTCCCCGAACAGTACTAAATCAAAGTTTAATCTCTCGCATATAAATAAATAAATAATCCCATCACAGTGCATCCTTCGCTGTCTATAACTCACTTCCTAAAAAAACAAGCGCCACCGGCAGGAGCTTAGACGCTGGTGTCGTAAAAAGACTATCGGTTTTATCCAAGGGTGCCTCTTAAATTACTTTAAAGCACTCATATTTCTACTGTCCTATGTGTTTAACAGCAGATCTATGGCTACGAGGACCTCCATATGCTCCAGTCCAGACTGCCAATGGTGAGCGTCTCAAACACTACTCTGAGCAGAGCTCTTAATGTCTTCTCCAGTCCTCACTCAAGTCTGGTGTGGTTGTTGTGAGGCTTTTTCTCCTGATCCTCCTCTGTTCTCTGTTAGCCCTCTTTGCAGGATTACTATGGAATCACATTCCCTGGCCCCACAGCGACTCTCTCAGGCAGAGACGGAAGCTTAGCCAACAACCCCTACTCAGGTAAAACACCTTTAGCCTTTGCCGGCATTGTCTTGAATCCTAAAATCTAGGCTGCGCTCCAATACCTATACATCCCTCCTATTTATTACGGTAGAACAAGATTTAGGATGTCCCAACAATAATTGTGGTCAAAAGCAGCATGTTGAAAAATACCCAGATGCCATACTACAGTACATCAGGTTGTCATTTTTAGTGTGGAAATCATCATGCTGTTTTTGGCGATTCTGACCAACAATCCACTGTGTGCACCGGAAGTAACGTTACATCGACTGAGCGTCCGAGTGAAAAAACAACCAGCAAATCGACGTATATATGAGCTAGAGGCAGGTTCAAGGCGTGATGTCCGGAGGAAATAATTAAGTAAAAGTATGTCCCAATGGTGTTCCTTTCTGCATGCAAACTCAGTACTTTTTATATTCAGCTGTAGTATGTAGAATAGTAACCAAAAGGAGTATGCGATTTGGAACACGTGGCTTGTTTTTTTCTTCCTCACACGACATCTCTCCCTTGTAACAGGTGAAGTCACAAAGTTCGGCAGGAATGACTCCACCTCCCCGGCCCCGCCCACAAGCCTATCGGCCCAGCAGCCTCAGCAGGGCCAGAGCCAAGGCCAGAACCAGGCCCAGCCTCAGCCTCCTCAGGCCCAGCCTCAGCCCCAAGGCCAGCCCCAGCACCACAGCAGTCAGCAGGCCTTTCTGCCTCCAGGCTACAGTTACACAGGCCTGCCTTATTACGCCGGGATGCCCGGTGGCGTGCCCAGCGCTGCTGCCTTCCAGTATGGCCACACCATGTTTGTTCCTCCCGGGGGACCGGCCTCGGCCAAGCAGCACAGTATGGGTCTCGGACTGGGAAACCCCTCGGCTAGCCCCTTCCAGCAGCAGACACAGCAGCAGCCCAGTGGTTATGGCCAGCACACCTTCAGCTCAGGTTAGTGAGCACACCCATGAATTTACCTTAAAAATAATGTTTATACTTTGGGGAAATCATTTGATTCTGGGTTTAAGATGGAGTCAGCAATTCTGGAGACCACCTGTTGTTAAAATATATTTTCTCTTATCTCCTCACGATCCACTGTCCCTTCCTGTGTTCGCTGAGAAAAAGGAAGAAACAATCTGGTGTTAAAACACAGCCTAGGCTATGTAAACTGGCATGTGCAAGCTACGCCCCCTTTGTTTACAAACCCTTTTTTATTTTACTAGTTTACACAGCCTAGGCTCTATATTAACTCAAATTTTTCTTTAACTCACTGAATTTCCCAAAAAGTTGTCTGACTCCACCTTTTGAGAAACTCCCCAATTCTGAATGTCAATACTTTTATTAATTAAAGGTCACATATTATGCTAAATGCACTTTTTAAATGTGTTCTAACATATCCATGGGTCCACGGTGTGCCTAGAGACTGCCAAAATATAAAAAAAAATAACAATCTCTCCTTTTCTCACTGTCCCCCTTTCTGAAACCCCCACCCCTCCCCCCCAATATACTCCAGTCAGAATTCTGGCCGACTATTACGTAATAGTCGGCACAGCCACATCCCCATATTTTCTTTATATGTCCATGCTTCCGATGCTCCCCCCCCCACATTAGTAACCAGACATTTCCACCGTGCAGTTGTCTATGATAACCCCACCCCCCCCATTTCTTATTGGTCCACGGCCCCGAGATCCCATGAGATCTTCTTGAACATTTTCCGAGGGACAGCCATGTTGCTTTCCCCGCTAAGCGACAAGATGCCCATAGCCTACAGCCTGAATGTTACATACACCAACACAGAATGCTTTTGCTCATACTCCACTAATTTATCTTAACCACAGCAGTCTATGCCTCGTTTTTAATAACACAATGGATAGGAAGCTACTTATGGGTTTTTGCAAACAGTGAAACTGAAAGAAATGTTTTTATTGGTATTTTTGCCTGACTGGTGTATAGCTATTTGACTTTGGGACAAGCATTCAGCTTTTGCTCATAAAAACATAATTCTAGTACCCACACCAGTCTGGAAATGCCTCGTTTTTAACAGGACAAAGGATTGTAACTTAATAGTGTGGAAGTCAATTTTTTTCACTGATTTGTGTGGTACTTTTAGTTTATTTTATCTTCTGAGTCTTATTTTTAGCGTTAGCGCCCATGTAGCTTCTGTTGTAGCACCAAGTTTTTCTCATAACACGCTGTTTATACTCCCCACAGCAGTCTAAAAATGACTCGTTTTTAACATGACAAAGGATGGGAATATATTCCTGTTGAAATCAAACTTTGAAGCTACTGTTTTCACTGGTTTTAATCATGTCAGGTCATGTCAAACTGTTCTCTTAGCTTAGCTCCGGCCTGGAGCCTCTGGGTAAACACTGTAGACTCACGTAGTGACTCTCTAGTATCGCGAGAGCACGGCAGAGACGGTGGGAGAGCCCCATGGCCATATAAAGAAAGCCCGGCAGAGAGGTGGGAGGGGCCAGCCAGATCGCACAAATATAGGTCATCCTGAGACCAGAGGACAATCAGGGTATAGAGGCTTGCTACAATAAATGATCTGAACGGGTTTTTCAGCAAACATCTAAAAAAATAAGTATTAGGGACTACTTAGACCATATAAAATTGACAGCAAAGTGCATAATATGTTACCTTTAATCTTATTACTGTCTATAATATAATATCATTGCCTGAACTCTGAAGTTGATATTTTCCTGTGCAGGGTATGAGGAGCTGACAGCGGGCCCGGCAGGAGTGGACTACAGTAAAGGATACAACTCCTCACAGGCACAAGCCAAATCTAATGCTACTGGTCCTGGGAAAGGTACGAAGAAAACACACTTTCTTATACCTCCATATATTATAATTAATTGTAATTATAATATATAAATGTTGTTACTGTCATTCCGCTAGGTGTCTCAGTGACATCCAGTAACTCGGGTGTGCCAGACATCAGTGGAAGTGTTTACAACAAGACCCAGGTGAGCCCTCAAACACCACCAACATATTTTATACTAATAAATAATCAAGTATGGATTTTAATCAGTCCTCTACCGTCTTGTCTGCAGTCTTTTGATAAGCAGGGATTCCATGCGGGGACCCCACCTCCCTTCAGCCTGCCATCAGCACTGGGGGGTCCGGGGCCTCTGAACCCTGGAGCAGCTCCTGGAGGCTATGCACCGGCCCCATTCCTCCACATCCTGCCTCACCAGCAACCACACTCACAGCTGCTGCACCACCACCTAGCTCAGGATGGACAGGTAACATCTTTAGATAAGTTTTCAGCAGTTGCCCGGGGGGGGGGGGGGGGGGGTTCAAATGCTAATAACACATATGTCCTTCAATGTTCAGGGTGGTCCTAACCAGCGTGGCCAGTCCAGCAGCCTGCAGCAGAAGAGCCAAGTCAACAAGTCGAGCTACGGCAGCTCCCCCTACTGGGCCAACTGAGATGGCAACGTCTACAGTGTTATGTGTGTGCGTATGTGTACCTACACATAGCACCACTCCTGCGTATGTGACTGACAAAAATCAGAGGAACGAACCATTTTACAACACAAGCTAAAACACACACTACCACCCACCCCCCTCTGCTCTGTATATCCCCTTTTCAAATTTATGGCTGTTGTATGTAAAATATATTTATGTATGTATTTATACAGTATATATGTATTGGTAGGACATAAAATGTGGTTTTATGCATTTTGTTTTTATTTTGAAGGACATTTTATTTCAACAAAAAAAAATGTGGAAAGACGAGAATGCTAAATCATGGAGATGAAGTTGATGAATATACTTGAACACAAGCATCTTGTGATGTGGATTTTTTTGTATGCATACATGAATTGAGAATGGTGTACATAGTCTACACATCATTTTCACGGCAAAGGCCTTTTTTTATTTTAGAAGAAATGCGTTTTTGTAACTTTGGTCTCCCGCATCTGTGAATCCTTATAATGAGGGTGACTTGAGTTGATAGCTTGACTTTTACTTTTTAACCCTCCATCTGTCTTTTAATCCTCAACTCTTACTATTCGGCTGGTTTCTCCAGCCAGGCCTTGGATTTGATGTCATTCTAACATTGGTTTAATCCTTGTTGTCCAAATTAAAAGTTATGAACAGTTTCTATGGGTCTGGCATCAATATTTACCAACTACATTGCTTTTCTTGTTTCAGGCCCACACATTTCTTTCACATACAGCATCGTGACAACTTGTTCCCAGTCTTACAATGCAGGACAGTGCAGGCAAAGATGTTAGTATTGACATATCTGATCCAATAAATGACCTAAGGAAGGATGTCCCTGTGCAAAACACATTGAGGACTGTGAGTATGTAGGTCAGTACTCTGAGCCTGTTCCAAAATGCCAGTCAACAGGTTGTGCAAGTTCAGGCACCAGTATCAGTGAAACTTAATGTCAGTGGTGTTAATATCTTAATCTAAAAGTACATTTGTCTGACTGAAACATGCAATCTAACACAGGACCGTTTTCAGTTAATACAAATTATTGTCTAGAGTGAGTCAACTAAAAGCACGCACAGAACACTGATGCAATCCTATCCAACAATCTTGTAGTAAACAGGAACCCTGAAGCATCTGATTCAATGTCTATAAAGAAATAATGCATTGCATTTATATTTTTTTTTTGACAACACAAAAGCAATGACTGAATTTATACAAAACTGGATGTCACCACATCCATAATCTAGTCTCCGACCAAGTGTTTGTTTGGAAAAAAAATAGGATACTTCATATCATGCCAGACCACTTGGTATGCAGCACTATGTTAGACACACTTAGGTAACCATAGGCTTCCAACCCACATCAAAACCATGACCCTCCCAGCTAATCCCAACCGTTTTTAAGACCAACCCTGACCCAACTGTTGAAGACCAGCCCTGAGCATCAAGTTTGTTTTACTTGCAGCAAGCAACTTTGAGTGCCCTGAAAAGCACTATATAAATTTGATAGTCATTTCTCAAATTGCAAAACGGACTATATTGCGGTTACTCTTTAAAACCTGTATTGAAGGAACACCTATTTGAAGTGCAAATTTCAGTCCAAACTTTCTACAGGAATATTTAGTTATCACCCATGGTACATGATCTTTCAGAAAAGGAAAATGTTCAAAAGTATTGGTCTCATGAAAACTCCTTCCACAGCTTTAATACATGTGCTGTCTGAAATCGCGCACTTCTGTACTTGCACTTACTGGAGTACTTTGCGCAAAACCAGTGAGTGTGCCAAAATGCAGTGCACTGTAAGTTCCTCGGTCGTGCACTCAAAACAGTCTAAAACTTGTGTGGAGCGATGGACACTTTCCACACTCAACGGCCGCCATCTTGCCTACGTAGCGGAGAGGGACGAGCTCTACAAAAGTTAAATTAAACATTTGTTTTGTTTTTCGGCGACTTACGTGTCTGTTCTGGTTATCGGTAACGCAAGCAGAAAAATTACCACCGAAGGACTGTTAAAATGCAAAGTAATTTCCGGTAGGTACGTGACGGCAATTTGGACAGTACACTGTATAAATGAGAGTTCGTTGTCTATAAATGTACTCCAGGGATAATAAAGTGCCCTCACGTAAGTGCGCGATTTCAGACACAGCACTGGTCTTTTACACTTCTGATGTCAACCTTACATTTTTAATTGGCATTACAAAAGCACCCAATAGAACAGTACTGCTGATGCTCAGGGCAACTTGAAAAATTAAACCCAAAGAGTACAACCTTGAAAGAACCAAGTCTGCATATACTAGAACCTGCAAAAAAAAATAAAAAAAGACTGACCATGTTTTTACTTAACAGTTTAATACACCATATTTACAGAAGTACAAGTATATATCACTGATTTCAAGGCACAGTTAAGCAATTTCTTTACAGTGTGAAACCTGCTGTGACAAAGCCAATAAAAAAACGGAAGATAAAGCTGCTGACATGAACTAGCTTCTGATTAAAGAGTAAAATAAAAATAGACTGTACAAAATAAAGCTTTACAGTTTGACTACATTGTCTATTCAGCAGCCTCCTTTTTCTTCTTTTTCTTTTTTTTCTCAGACACTGGAGTTTCTGGAGTCTCTTCCGGCTCTGCCTCCACAGCCTCAGTCTTTTGTTTCTTCTTCTTCTTGGCTGGAGTATCACCGTTAGCAGCAGGAGCAGCTTCCTCCACCTCAGACTTGCGTTTCTTTTTCTTCTTTGCTGGCGTGTCCTCTGCATCAGGTGACTCTCCTGCATCCACCTCCATCTCCTCAGCCGGCTTTTCTGCATCGCCATTCTCCACCTGCAAAGAGGGAAACATAGGACAGGTCAGTTGTGTGCTCCTAGTCGTAAATGTTTTATATAGTTGAAGTGATTGTATTGTCTGACTCGCTTCAGTGATTCAGTCCACTGATGAGGACCGGCCAATGGTTCGGAGTCATTCTGATCTAGCATGTCGTACACTGAGACAGGACCATGTTGGGGTCAAATCTCAAATCAAAACATGCTTGGTCTGCTGGTAAAATAAAGGCTCACCTCAGCATCACCGTTGGTGTCCCCATTTGCTTCTTCCAACTTCTTTTCCTTCTTCTTGCGTTTCTTTTCCTTCTTCTCCAGTTTCCTCTTCAGCTCAGATGCAACATCAGTCGCCTAAAACCAGAGAGAAAGAAACATGTCACCTCAATGCAGGTAAAACCAGATGATAATCCATACAAGAATGCCAACACTGTGTCAGGCTCATTAAATCAGTTTCAACCCTCAGTGAGATCAGGGAAAAATGTGTCATCATTCACAGCATTAACATACAGAACTGGCAAATCTCAAGAACCATGGCAACACATTTTAATACAGTTGACCCATGTCCTGTCAGCGTGCCATTCAGCTACTCGCATACTGCAGCCGTTTAGTTTTATCCCCTTCAGCTCACCTCCTTCACTGCCTCTTTCATGACATCCACATTCTTCCGTGGCACATCACCCGTCTCGTAGAAAGACAAGCGCTCTTCCACCTGTCCACGAAGCTTGTCGCCGTACACACATGTAGGTACCTCTGTAAGACAGTGAATTTAAAAAAAGGTCAGCCAGCAGAAGACTACTACAGTAGAGGTAATTTTCGTGACTTGTGGCTTTGCTCAGGAAATTACTTATCACCATCATCCCAAAGGATGGATACTGTTGACGAAAAATATATTCATCATCGCAAATATGCCCCATGAGCTGTAAGCCAACATGGGCATTATTACAAACGGTCCTGTCACTTACCAGAGAAACAGTCAATACGAGAGGCGATGGTGCACTTGTTTGCTAGATATCTGGAGATGCGTCCTTTGTTCTTGGCTGCAGCTCGCCCAATGAAGGTCGAGTGGAAGATGAGCCCATACTTGGGTGTGTTGCCTTTAGTCTTTAGGGCTCTGTGAGGATAAAAGTGGATTTCACAGTCAAGATACATAACTTCTAATATGCAAATCAAGTGCATCTGTACTAATTGTTTAAGGAAAAACAGGTCAGATTTACACAAGATTAGAGAATCAGGTCAAGTCAAATGTCTTCATTGATTAAGGTAAATAGTTGTAAACTTGCATCTATATAGCCCACTTTTATTGCATGCAAGATAAAACCTCGACTGGCTGCAGTTGACCTTTAGAAAATTTGTTAGGTTTTGCACTTTATGTGTCCAAAGCCTTACAAATTGGCATTCTTAGTGCCACTTCAGCAGTCATAAATTTGTTATCTTAAATGCAATGTGTGTTTGTTTCTCCCGACAGGATCCGAGGCGAGGAATTGAGCCTTCACCACAGGTTTATGAGAGAGTCACTCTGCCCCCCTGTGTTATCACCAAGGCCAAGTGTTAGTCCAGGGTGGGCAAATAGGGGGCATGTGTGGTTTGGAGTATTTAAAGATTTGACTTTGCATAGCCCCCTTCTATTTCATGTAAGATAAAACCTAGACTGCTGCAGTTGACCTTTAGAAAATTTGTTAGGTTTTGCACTTTATGTGTCCAAAGCCTTACAAATTGGCATTCTTAGTGCCACTTCAGCAGTCATAAATGTGTTATCTTAAATGGAATGTGTGTTTGTTTCTCCCGACAGGATCCGAGGCGAGGAATTGAGCCTTCACCACAGGTTTATGAGAGAGTCACTCTGCCCCCCTGTGTTATCACCAAGGCCAAGTGTTAGTCCAGGGTGGGCATATAGGGGGCATGTGTGGTTTGGAGTATTTAAAGATTTGACTTTGCATAGCCCCCTTCTATTTCATGTAAGATAAAACCTAGACTGCTGCAGTTGACCTTTAGAAAATTTGTTTGGTTTTGCACTTCAAGTGTCTCCAAAGCCTTACAAATTGGCATTCTTAGAAAATCGATAAAAAAAGACTCCACTGTGCCTGCCTGAACTAGCTTTTCAGATGTTCTACCTCAGTGCTGTGGGTGGCTGCTCAGACTGTGGTGGTGCATAAGGGAGAGAGGGATCACGCCACAGAACACTTCAAAAATGTGGTCTCCTGCAGTCACCCTGCTCTGCTCCTGCCCAGCCCTGCCATCACTGTAGCCACTTGTTTCCCCAGCAGGGAGGGGGTGCCCCAGTACCTGAACAGGGCCTTCTCAGCTCCCAGGATCTGAACGGTAGAGGCCGGGTACTTAGCCAGGTTGGTAAGACTGCCGGCATGGGAGATCAGACGAGCACCCACCTAAAGATAAGAAAATATTGTCATTATGTACAGTCGCTGCCAAACAGCTCTGGTGGATCTCCTACTCAAACAGATCTGACTCTTTATGGGACCATCAGCACCGGAGAATTTTGTCATCACAAGATTCAGGGGATTGACAGATTTGGTATAACATCATTGGTCCCATTTAATATGTAACAACCAATTCTAATTTGTACTCACCACATCTCCAATTAAGGCTGCTAGATTTGGAGCCACTTGAACCATCTTAGCGCGGAGGTACTCCTGCAGCTCCAGCCGATATGAAGCCAGAGACACCACACGATCAGAGAATCTCTCGATGTTGATCAAGTCAATGGGAGAAATGTCCATACCTGGAGAACGATCAGGAAAAAGGATTGAGTTGAGGGATACTGCCTTCAGTCATACATTCGACACTGGTAATCTTAAACATAATGTGTATGTTTCTCCCGACAGGATCCGAGGCGAGGAATTGAGCCTTCACCACAGGTTTATGAGAGAGTCACTCTGCCCCCCTGTGTTATCACCAAGGCCAAGTGTTAGTCCAGGGTGGGCAAATAGGGGGCATGTGTGGTTTGGAGTATTTAAAGATTTGACTTTGCAAAATGACTATCCCATAAAGTGGCATGAACACAATGCTTACCCATTGAGGAGCGTGATGCATCTAGGATGGCCTGAGCCTTTGCACTGTCCATCACCACCTCCTCCAGACTGGGCAGACTCTCCTCAGACAACTCCTTCCTGTTTCCAATGAGCTGCGCTAAGCGGCAGTACATAGAGTTATCTGGCACAACCTTGACCAGCTCTGGGAAGTGGTAGCCGTACCATTCACTGCAGACACAAAGCAAAGCTGGTTAGAAGAGCACAGCTACAAATCATTGACACGCTTTGAGTTAGTACAGGTCTCACTCAAAACAGTATTGGCCCAACATGCAATAGCTGAAAGAGCAAATGTGATCAATTAACAGCCAGGCTGCATTTATAGTAATGCCCACAAACCCCTAAAGACTACAGATCCACAGTTAATCAAATTACCCAGATCTACCCAGCTGCCTTTTCAAAATGTGTTTCTACCAGGTATATTTCAATGTTCTGATTAACTGATTCACGTCTTGGATGATAAAGAAGTTTGGTCAAGGGGACTAGAGGTCTCAGAAAAGAAACTGCAAGTCTATCTTGCAACACTGTTACATATCATATGGCTGTCCTCAGATGTTCAGAGTTGATGAGTAGTTGTCATCATAATAATCAGGGGATTGACAGATTTTGAAACATCATTACAACCGAGGACACCACTACAGGTACAGAGCAGATTAGTGGTGCTGTAAGCACTTTAAATGCCTCACAGGAAGTGACAGTCTAACAAGCATATAAGCAGTGAAAAGGGCTACGTTTCATCTTATATTGAAGTGAACTTACCGGACACGCATGGAGAAAGTGTTGATGTCTTTGTCCAGTTGATCCAGGAGAGCAATGGACTGGATGATCATGTTGTCAACCCTGTTGACATTGAACTTTACTTTGGATCTAGAGTAGCTGTGACCAAGACCCAGCTGTGCCTTAGAGGTAGCAAGGGCTGTCAGACCCTTCACCAGGGAGTGGAAGTGAAGACGCAAACCTGACAGGACAGATAATGGGTACAAAAGGTTTGATTGAGTCAAATGAACAGTAGCAGAGAAACATGTGAGCAATGGCTGTTCAGATTTTCAGTATAACCCTTCATGAGTTTCAGGATCAGAAATTAGCATCAGCACAGGCCACATTATTCCTACTATACTTAGATTCTCCAAGTTATATCAATGAGGTACCAGTCTAAAATCTATAAGTTAAGCAAAACAGTAAATAAAATATACTAGCTGCATCCTCACCTCTGCCTATCTCTGCCACCACCCCACCAGTCTGGATGGAAACAGTGAATTCTTCCTGTAGAGCTGCTCCAATCTTGGAATCTGAGACACCCAACACAGCTTTCTTCTTCCCAGAGAGGGGAAGATTTGTCTCCAGGAACAACTTCAAGTCTGCATGCACCACACCTGCAGGTGAAGGGAGGAACTTAAATTACATGTACGCAAACAAGCCCACAAACCTGAGTACATATTCACATTCCAAACGCAAGAAACCAAATGCAAATAGGTAAGGAAAATGACCCATCTCTACCCAGCTGTCTTTTAAAAATTGTATTTACCAGGCATATTTTCTATTGTGCACAAATCAAAGTTCAATGTGGAGTACTAGTAATCTGGAAATAAAAACCTGTCTGATTGCGCCTTGGATGAAAAAGTTTGGTTTTAAAGAGTGCTAGTGGTTTCAGTAATAAAAAAAACTGCACGTCATATATTGAAACATATCATATGGCTGTCCTCAGATGTTCAGAGTTGATGAGTAGTTGTCATCATAATAATCAGGGGATTGACAGATTTTGAAACATCATTACAACTGAGGACACCACTACAGGCACAGAGTAGAAGTAGAAATCGTCTTGCCTTCAGAAATGGCGTTCATGTTCTCCAGAGCAGCCTGGGCCGACTTGAAGGGAAAGAAGGCTGCCAGGCTCACCATGCTGTTGAACTTTCCAATGCTCAGCACGCTCTCCTCCACCTGAAATACACAGCACACATTATTATCTTTGCTCCATACTAACATATTTAAACGTAACAGAGGACGGTACGACAAGACCCACCTGTGGCAGCAACATGCCGATCTCCTCCACCTCTTTGACGGCGAACAGCGCGTAGCCTGCCGCATGCTCGAACAACACGTGCAACAGCACCTGCGCAAGGTAAAGGCATTGGATTAAAGAGCATGTCAGGCAACGGCTGATAAATACCAACGTGTATAACAAGTAGCCTATATCCGAAGGGAAGCGTCTGTTGCCAATTCATCTGTTTACCAGCATCCACGTGGTGACCGTAAACAGTTTAGGGTTAAGCATACAATATTACCTTTAAATGCAATAACTATCATAAGCATGGCTCCTACTTCAGCTCATCATTGCAGTAATGCCCTAGAACTTTTTGAAAAATATATTTGTTATGTAAAAACAAATACTGATTTGCCACCATATGTACCATGGAAATACTGTCAAGTTAAAATTATAATCAAACAAAGGGCACTTATAATTCATTTTACTTGCCTAGTGTTACTGCTAAGTTTACACGTAACCACGTTGTCGCCATGATGAACCCACGTGTTGACTTGGGCCCATGCGGTGCAGTGCTATGAAGCTAAATAATGCTAGCAGCCAAACTAACGTAAGGTTATAACACAATTATTAATGTGTATCGACTAAAAGCAGTTGTATCTCTGAAACTTAGAAGGCAAATAATGTTCACCGTCTGTAGTGACGAATCAAGTTGTGTTATTTAAAGACGCAATAGGCTACCAGCTAGTGTTCGCTAAATGGGTGGCTAACTGCTCCACTCAACTTGAAAGGCCTTCAACTAAAAGACAGTAAATAATTTAAATAGACTTTTTAAAAAATATGAATCGTTAGTGAAGTCGAAAAGCCTTTGCCTGTATCACAATAACAAACTTTGTTAAGACTCCCAACAACCCAGCGCCAATGGACTTACCATAATTAGTAATTGTTTGCAGCAGCACGCAGTATGCGTCTGCTTGGCTCCTTCACCTAGAGAAAAAGACGGCGCTCACACGTTTTTGCAATGTACCACATAACCCAAATACCGCGAGACCGACCTAACACCGCGAGACTCAACTCCAGTCTCCACCTTCCTTAAAAAAATCCACGTCTCCACCTGGTGGATACAGAGTAAAAGGTCAGTTTCCATATTGATGTATAACTCGTTTAGATGTATATTTATCTGCAATTTAATTTAAACGTAAAGACCAAAACCAAAAACGTATCAATGTGTATTTTCAGTAATTTGTTGTTGTTTAAAGATCTGCACACACCCACACTTTTTTTTCGCTTTCACTGTATTGTAGGCTATTGTAGATGATTAGCGCTCAAGTCAGGTGATAACAGTGTCCTCCTTAACCAAGTAAAAAGTAACAAGATAGGGAGTTTTAATAAACGTCTGGTAATTTTTTTAAAGTGCTGTGTTCTGTAGATATTAGTAAAACTCAGTCAACACAATAGTTGCAGATGGTCAAGCTAATGGAGCAGTTGTGTCAGCTTTATCTATGAAACAGATGGAGAAACCTCATCAGGCTTCAGCTAAACAGACATGACCTGTCAGTGTTTGTTGGGTTCTGTCCGTCATTGGTATTTTTTGGACAATAAAGGAAATACAGAATATTGCCAGACTTATTATTTAAAGGGAAGGTAGGACCAATACAAGTGCAGTAAACGTCTCTCTCTATGTATTTCTTGTTCAATAAAGAGACTAATGCCAGGTGATAGAAAAATGTAACAAGAGCTTTTACGTCATTGTGGTGGTGTGAAAAGAGGTGCTTCATAGGATATACAAAGCCATAATCATAGATTTGTCTAGCTGTCCACTCCTGCCAAGTATTCTAAAAGCAGTTTAAAGCCTACCTGTTGACACATTTCAGCGTCATGCAGGAAAACAGTGTCAATTTAGGGAAAAGCATCATTAAGGTTCTTTAGAGTCATGAGGTTCCCAAGGAACAGGTGACTTTCAGGTCATAAATGTCACATATTGTTGGATAATAGTTCAGTGCAGAGAATTTATGACTGACCTCGTTGGATTGTCCATCGCTCCACTGCCACACACACACACACACACACACACCACATCTTATGGTATTTAATTTAGTGACTCTAATGAAAGTCACAAGCAGATTGAACATCTCAGTTAGACGTAGTCTTTGATAAGATGAGTTAGAATCAGTTGACTTTATAGTCATCCCAAGGTGTCTGAAGGTTCAATTTCTTTCAATTCTGTGAGGGTTAATCAAATCCACTAATACCACAAACTTCTTCAGTATGTGTAGTGCACACAAACAGGCACCACAGGGTTTGCTAATCAATTTGTTGTGTTGTCAATCTTGTCAAAGTCCTACATGCATGGTGAGCTTACTGCTGTAGCTAAAAAGCCAGATTCCTGAGTAATATGTGCGTTTCCAGGAGCATGGAGGAGAGTGCTTGAAGGAGCCTGTTGAGGAGCGGATGTGAGGGAGGACAGTAAAAAGCAGGGATTAGGAGAGGGCTTGATATAAAGGCGGACTGGGACAAGCTGACGCTCAGACCAGTGGAGCCCTGCTCAATCTTGAAGCACACTTCCTTCAACAACTGACCAAGGCTGACACAGCACGTGAGTAACACTGGGCTTCTTCTGTTTCTCTGTCGTTCCCCCCACTCTCTCTTCCTCTTGTCTTTTCCTTTCTTTGACGTCCTGTCTTCATTCTCTCATATTTGTTTAAGTATGGTTGGTCCCCTCCGGCCTCTTATCTTGCTTGTCAATGGAGCTGTTTATTGCTTCTATGCCTCTCCCCCACCTCTATCTTTTCCTATCTGCTATCTATGTGTCAACCTCTCCCTTACATAGTAACATGGGATCCACTGTGTCCTTCTCCCACTTCACTCATTGTTTCTAGAGCACACTTCCCCCGTGTTTGTTGTTGACTTATTTTAACCGTCAATTCCCTTTCCCACTGCTTAAAATTTCTGTAAGTGGACTGGTCTATGTGCCACTCACCACTGTTCAAATTGAAACACTGACTCTGCTGCATTTTATTTATGTGCACACACTGGCAATATGTCTATGTAAAGCATGTGTAAATGCTTGTGTGTGTGTGTGTGTGTGTGTGTGCGTGTGTGTGTGTGCTCGGACAGAGCAGAATGAGCATGCGTGGAACAGTGGCTGCTTGTTTGGTGCTGACGTGCCTAATGGCACTGCTGGCCGAGAGGACAGAGGGACACATCACTTTCTTCAGCCCAAAGGAGATGATGCTGATGAAAGTAAGTTGGCTGGTGTTGGATTGGACAGTGTGTAGAAGCATAATTTAATAGTAAAAGCCAATGTGGTTTCTGTGTAATCATATTACTTTTGTTACATTTTATCGTGTAGTGCTTTACTGGATGAGCATCAATTCGATTATGTTATTATTATGCATAACATCCTGTTCATAATAAATGTATTTCAAGGAATAACTTATTTGAAAGAAAACATCTGCAAATATATGTATTCATATACATATGATTTTCTTTAGTAAATTCAATAGCTTTGGGTTTCAGTTTGTCGATTGGAAACATTTTTCTAAATTTTCTGACATTTTGTTGACAAAATGATGAATTTCCTGAATTGAGAAAAAATACTTAATTAATAAATAAAAAATATTTATAAGTTTGGTTTATGATTTAGTCATATTTAAATTATTTTATCCCACAGGAAAGGTGGCTTAACAAATTTTGACTCACATTTCTCATGGGTTTTGCAGTTTGATGTTTTAGTTTAGCAAAGTTTGAATGATAACGTTACACATAGTGAAGGTTGCCGCCAATGATGACTACCTGTTTCATTAGAGATGAACGTAGATATTGTGGATTTTACACTGGTATACATTGAAATAATGATTTTTTTAGTTTGTGTACAAATCTGTGGTTTGTGTTTGGGTGTCCCTGCTGCAGGAGCGAGAAGGTAGAAAGGACATGGAGCCTCGATCGGAGGATGGTCAGTTTGAAGAGGATACAGTTGCACAGCTTCCTCCGGTGGAACATGGTGGAAATCCTGTGAGCACACACACACACACACACAAAGAAACACACACTCACAGACATTCACATGTGCACAAACACACACACACACCACTGTCACCCCAACATCATGGCTATTTTCATCAAGGAATTCTGCCATTCAATTAAAACCATCACTCTTTTTGTGTGTCCAGGATAAAACAGTGGAGATTGCCATCCGTCTTTCACCCAAACAGCTGGATCACGTGGCTCCGGTCCTCGAGGAGATCATCCATGAAATAGCAGAGCAGCATCAGAAAGGTACAAGCGTTTGATTGGTGGAAGATGCAGTAGGACATAGCATCTTAGCACTAAGCAGACCAAACAGCACAGCCTTGTATCTTCTGTCATTATCCAAAGAGGATTAGCAGACATGTACTTATAAGCGATTGTGCTATCTAGGATTAAAAAGCATCTCTTCTAACCTCGGTGTTCTCTCACTGTCTCTGCAGACAAATAGCGAGGTGGAAGACGGGAGGAGAGGAACACTGTACAAATTCTTCGAAAAGCACTGAATGCTCAAAAGTTTTATTGTGTTTTAATGAATCAGTCAATAAAGGGAAGCGATTGTGTCACAGATGGGTGTTTCTGCTGTGTTTCCTGAACACCATGTCAGCTCCAGTTGGCCACACGGTGTCAGCATCTCTCTCAGAGAACTTTCACTCTCACTCACTCACTCACTCACTCACTCACTCACTCACTCACTCACTCACTCACTCACTCACTCACTCACTCACTCACACACAGACACACACACCTGAACGAGAGTCACTGAAACACACACATATTCACCCGCCCGTTGATGAATGACAATTACTCAGACAACAACAATGTTAACGACTAATGTGTTTTTTACCATTGCGTTATCAACCATATTTGCTAGTTAAATCACACGTTAACACTTTGCAATAAAGGTACATGAATCAACTGTTAGTAAATGGTTAGTTAATTATAAACACGCTTTAACTAAGCATTAACTAATTGTTAATAATGGCCTAGTTAATGCATAAATAAGCATTAGTTAACTAGGCATGGATAATGCTGAACCAAGCTTTATAAACATTAACTACGCATTTACCAACAGCTAATAGCATAAGCTAAGCATTAACTAGCCGTTAATTAATGTACCCTTATTGTAAAGTGGTACCAATAACACCAATGACAAGATAAGTAATAAAGCTTTGTAATTTTACAAATATTCTACATGATACATTTGTGCGTACTTTAAGAAAACATGTCATGTCCCTTCAAATTAGATTTAAGAAAAAATCTGAAACGTTGCCTTCCTGATTTTAAGGACACATTATGTCAGAGTTGTTTACTCAAGAATTGCAGTAAGAGAGAGGAGTTTGGCCCCTTTTCTGTTATCAGGCCTCTCTGTTTGTCCCAGAGTTGTTTCACAGCTATGATGTCAGCCTCTCGCTAATGTCGAAGTCCTTGACCGCGAGAGCAGCGTCTCGAGCTAAAGGGGCGGGGAGAACCAGGGAGCAGTCGCTGTCACAATACTTCCCAGTTATCCCCTCCATGTCTTCTGATACGGCGCAGAAGATCGAGCTGACTGCACCCTCCTCTGGAGACTGAGAGGGAGACAAGGACAGTGTGGAAATAATGTGTAAGCTCGCTCGACAAAATGTACAGACCGATATCTCAAACAAGTATGCAACCACAAGAGGTTTGTGCAATCTCTACCCTGATCTAGCCTGCCCATATGAATACAAATCACAGGTCCAATTCAAAAGTGTAAGTGCTACATTAGGTCAAGAGTTTGAGCACTGAGATAAAAAAAAAATACAGCTGTAAAACAGACCTGTCACAAAAACTTTTGATGGATTCCAGATGTGAAAGTGTGTATGGTAAGGCAACACTGTTTGTGTGTGTGTGAATTCCAGGAAACACAAGTATTTGTACAAACACACACAGCTCAAAATAGAGTTTTGACTTTATGTTGTTGCGTTTGATCGGTGCTCCAGCATAGTCGGTTAATATTATTCCTATTTCCTATTACTATTTGACCTGTTTTGCTTAAACGCAGTTGTGCAAACCCAGTTTGTACAGTTGACTGATAAAATGAGTAGGCTAATTTGGCTAAATTGTTGACTCAATTAAACCTGCTTGTCTCAACACTCACTTTTCTTACCCTTTCTGACATTAAAATCATAGCCAGCCATGGGACACAAGTTGACACAAGACACATGTTGATATTTGAACTGACCAACAAAACAAAAACACCCCTCACTTCCTGCTCCTTCAGAGGCTCTGCCCCCAGACGTGCCTCGCCTTAGCAACTGCAGTCATCATGTAGCTGATTGGTTGGAGAAGTGTAGCCGGGAAAGCTGAATTTGCCAACTGTATAAACACCAGCCTTTTTTTTTAGCATTCACATGCAGGTAGCGGATGGTGAGCAGATATTTGCAGATTTTGACAATAAGTGTTTTGGATTAGGATCACTGCCTTCACCTGCTGCTGTGTTCAAAGATCTAAGCAATTAGTGGAACCGGCTTACTTTGAGTTGTGTCGCCACTGGCCATGCAGCAGGACGATTCTTTTATTATATATGGACGAATAATGGGATGTTCTTGACTTGACAAATAAGTGATATACCAGTATTACTTTTGTTCCTTCTTATTGTTGATGACAGGGATTTCTTAATTCTGACTCCAATGTACTGGAGTAAAGTGCCTAAACAAACAAACCCAAAATAGCACTGGCATTCCTGTTGCTAACTGACTATGCTACATCTGGTTATCAGACAAAGCCTTTCCTAAAGAACAAAGGATTCCTGGAACAATTATTGCGTGTGCCAAGTACTACTTTTAGCCCCTTATTGTTGGTCTTAAACCATTGTTGAGCTGTAAAATATATCGCAAACATAATTATAATCAACTTTTTTTCCTGGGTTTTTCAAGCAAGTGATGTGGTTTGATGTGTGACAATTTGACATTATGCTGCAGCCAGCTGTTGCAACAATGGCTGCACACATAAGCACTTTTTCATACACTCTCAAAAGCAAACATCCTGACTTGTACTCAAGGATTTGACCAAATGATATTACAGGTTAATGAGTCCTAAACTGGGGATTGAATGGAACACAACAGGAAAGTCTCTCTCGACGGTGAGAAAATAATGTGGACAGAAGCTTTGCAGTTCAACGCAACAATGCACTTACCTTAAAAAAGAAAAATCCAATAAGGTTGAAAATAAACCGCGTTAACAATGGATAGTGTCTCAACACCTCCGTCATGACAATACCAGGGTGGACAGAGTTTGCGGTGACACCTACATGTGCATAAACACAAAGAGAAACACACACACACACACACACACACACACACACAAATTCAGAGTGCACGACTGAAACACTGAGGGATAAATAAACTGGTAAGTTTTTGATTGCTGAATTTCCTTTGTAGATATTCTTAACACAAAAGGGGGAAATTGGTTCCAGCTGCTTCGATTTGCTAACAGCTAGAGTCCCTGTTTTAACAAACTTGTTCTTGGCAACTGAAGCTCACTAAATGAGTCACATACAGTGTTTATTAGGCAGTGGCGCTGGAGTAGAAGACCAGATTAAAACATTTAGTATATAAAATGACTAACTGTAAAGGGTTTTCTTTAAAAACAAAAACACAAGAGGGGAATTATTTCATTTTTACGTTTGTGTTGAGGACCCAACACATCTCGTTTAATGATATCCATTACTGACAGCAAATCCTTTAATTCTAAATGGACAATTCCATTTTAAGATCCTTATGTATCCATTGTCACAGCCTCTCATTAGCATCATCATGCATGTTCTGCAGCTCTTACTCAATATGAAAGACCCATGCATTAGCTGTACTCACTGGTGATAATCATGAGAATATTTTTTAGTTTAGCTTTTTTAGTTTCAGTTTAGCGTACCTGTCCCTTGTAGCCTACGGGCTAGCTCATTGGTACAGATGACAGTGTGCAGCTTGGTGTGATTGTAGACGCTATCTCGGAAATAAGTCAGGTTCTCGCCCCGAAAATGAGAGAAGTCCACCTCACCCTTCTTATGGTTACATGAGGCCACGTTGACAATACGCGACGGAGCTGAGCGTTTCAACAGGTCTGGAATGAGACAAAGACATGCAGAGTGAGAGATAAGAAGAGCTACAGTGTTTAGTTTGTCACCACATTGACACACAGTCAGATTATCTATCCGTCAGTCTGTCTGTTAAAGGGTGGCCACAGTCTTACCCAGCAGGAGGTTGGTGAGAAGAAAAGGTCCAAGGTGGTTGGTGGCAAAACACATATCCAACCCATCCTTGGTTATCTGTCTTGGTAAACCTGATAGTACAAGTATTAAAAGATGTGGATTTTACACGTTAGATAAGAATGACAAAATATGAAATCATAAATACACACTTTTGTACTTCTATATTTGAGTACCTCTAACCGACATAATGCATTTTCTGACCGTTACAACTATGCCAATATAGAATTATGCTTGTAGAGTACTGCTTGTTTGTTTATTTTATCAGTGCATCCATATTTTTTCTTTTAGTATGTTGGAGTTGTGTTTGTTATGACAAACCCCCAATTCAAATACGTACAATAGAAAGCTCTGCCACCGCAAAAAAAAATTTGCATTTTCAGTTGCAGACTCAGTGACTGTGGCACAGCTTGTTCTTTTCAGCCTGATGTGTGCCAGATGGTGAAATGTGGATTTCCTATTGTTTTATATTATTTCCTGTTGGTTTTATTTGACGGATTTATTAGCTCATGATGAGGCCAAACTAGCAAGCACTTTTCTCAGCCCGAATTCCCACTGAGATGTCTTGGGAGAGAACAAATTCTATAGCAATGAATGGGTTTTGAAAGCATTTTATCACCTGATACTCCCGCATTGTTGACAAGTATGTGGAGAGCTTTCTCTTCCTCAAGAATCCCCTTTGCAAATTCCCTGACAGAGTCCAGAGAAGACAGATCCACCAGACGCAGGTGGACGTCAGAGTTTCCTGATGTATCCCTGATTTCCTTAAGTGCCGCTGTCCCCCGGGCCTCGCTGCGACAGGCCAGGATAACACGGGCCCCGCGACGCGCAAAGTCCAAGGCAATGAACTTCCCGATCCCTAAGCAGAATGGAAGAGAGCAAAAATTATTTATTAATATAAGTTACAAGTGAAAAAAAAGAATATAAGATGGTTAGTATCTGCCTATCTATCCGTGTTGTATATGACATGTGTCAGTGTAAACACCTTAAAGAGCAGACTAACAGACGCAGAATAACATAATGTCAAAAGAACAAACACAAATAGGGCTAAATGATGACAAAACAGAGGGGAGGCTATGTTTAAGCAGTTGTAGGGCACACAGGTAGCCTGGTAACCAGACTGAATGCCATTTGGCCTTTTTTCATTTAGGTATTTCAGTGATTCTTGAGAAGTGGGACAAAACAGGGTGCAATGTTGAAAAAATACAAACCCTATGTTTCGGTAAATTAAATTACATGTATGTATCCAACATATACTAAGCTGCTGAGCTAAGCTTTGACACAACCTCCCAGCTTTTGTTTTTTTTACCGTCATTGGCCTATCACCACCGTCAGATGTCAACTCCATCAGATATCCTGTCTGACGGTGTTGACATATTTAATGTTTCTTAAACATAACAAATGGAATTTATCTAGTAGCCATTTGGTTTTTCTGTTGATGTTAGGTGCTAGTATGAACTACTTCAGGAAAATAAAATTATCAAAAATTTTCAAATGACTTCTTCAGAAATTGTAAGTCGGTGTTGACATATCATGGTTGTGACACAGGACTTTCAAGATTCGGAATGTACAATATTCTAAAACTACAACACTTATCAGAGCCTGTCTGACTCTAATGTACTCTGCAGAGGTATAATTTGACAAGAGGTCCTTCAAAGTGACAGCCGCCCCTCATTTCGCCTGATTTTATTACATTTTACATAATGAAATGTCTGACGGTGTTGACTTTCAGTAAAGTTGTCCCATTACTTAGAATCCTTATAAAACATGAATGTGTTGTAGAAAACTGTTTTTATTGATATGAGAGATTATTTAGTGTTGCTTTTGATGAAAAAAGCTATTTTTGATCATTAAAGTACATTTTTAATAGGTTTTATTGCATATGAAAGATTGAAACCTTCTCTGAGGACACACTGTTTTGGACGTCGTGAGAAGATAACAAGTGTCATATATTTGACATAATAAGGATCAAATTTAATTTAAGGGGATAATTGTGCTCCAGACATTCTATTCTTAATCCCTAATAACATCTACAATTTTAAATATTTTTAGTTTTAAACATAACAGCAGTTACATATGGAAGACTGCCTTTTGTCCCGGTTCACAAGAATCACTGATTTAATGTGGGAAATGAGTCACTTGTTGCCATTCGTCACTGTCTCAACTGCTCTTAAGTAAATAAAAAATACAAAAAGGTATTTGTAGGAAAATTATTCTTTCAGAAAAGGTTAAGAGAATTTTTTTTTTTTTAAATTGGGCATTTAAGTTTTCCTGTGGAGTTTTTGAGGCGTATTTTTTTCAAAACTTGCTTTAAATCATTAAAAATCATCAATTTCAGTTTAATCAATAATCTGTCATCAGTAAGGGTATAGTTTACTTGTGTTCCACCGGGTAATGATTTGTTATAAAAGCGGTCAGCCATGTAGTAATGTAGGACTTTTTTTTAAATGATTGTTTTGTCTGTGATCCTCTGCTGAGTTCTTTGAGGTGATACGGTTGTGTATAAAATTACATTCCGTTAAAGCAAGTGAACTCATGGCTGTGCTTGTTAGTGACTCTTTTCCTCAGTGAATCTTATACCAATGCATTTTTGGTTTTACTCTATCATTTGAAAGCTTTATTTTGGTCCAGAATACCACATAGTAACCTGACCAACATTCTTTCCAGCCCAAGCAGGCCCAGATTTGAATCAAAGGATGAAAAAGAATAATTAAAGATATGTGTGACATTTTCTGTAATGATTAGTGATGATGGCCCTGTAGAAAGGATCCAAGTTGATCTTATCCAACCATTTGACAAAACCGAAACCTACAGTGTTGGCCATATGCACTCGCTTTGCTATTTCTGACATAATGCTAAACAGCTGTCAGACTCAGAATTTAGGGATGAATAAAATACAGATTAAAACTATTCACAGCTATTTCACAATCACTGCTGTCCTTTAGCCCGTTTTATTCATGTGGTTCAGGTCACACAGTCATTATGACTGTATGGTCTAGAGACCAAAACAAACCAGATGATGTTGTTTTGCTTGAGTACAAAACCAAAGCTCCTGGATCCAGATTTCCAGATTTTATGAAATTATGAAAGTAAGCATCAGAGATTTTTACATGGAGAATAATTTATTGTATGAGTATATTTATGGTAATTGGTAACACTCCTGATCAGGTCATAACAACTGTTTATAATGGATCTCAAAAGCTGGTCAATAAAACTTTTCTACATGTGTGTATAGTTTGGTTAAACTGACCATTTAAAATCCTTTCTGAATGGTGATCAGGCATCATGCTGATTCTTTATAATTACCATTATCAAATTATATTTAGCTGAAGCTAAAGCAAAACTGTTTCAAGTGCTATATTTAGAAACAGAGGGGAGTTTTTTTTCTTCTTCCTTTTACTTCATGGTCCAAGGTGTGTTCAGAACAGATGGGGTTTCAATCTTCAAATAATGATGGGTAAAGTTTCTACTGTCCCAATAGCAATAGGTAGATCGTTCAACCATTATGAAGCTAAGACAGCAGACAGTTGCCATGGCTGGGTATATATTTTGACCATAACCAGCATATACAGGATGGGCCTGAGCCATTCGAAGTACCAGTGTCTTGAATCAGATTCAAGCAGCTGCTCTGAGCCAGTGCAGGAGGTGGCGGTACGGTGTAGTGTTTGAGACCATTCAGGCTGCAGAGTGAGATGACAAGAGCATGAACCAGAACCTCTGCAGCCTTCTGGCGGACCAAGGGACATATACTCCTGATGTGGTGGAGCATGTATCTGCATGAGTGGGGTGTTGCTGCAATGTCTGCATTAAAGGATAGTTTGTAGAAAAGGTCCTGGACGTGAGAGGTTTTTCCTGCCAGGAAGAACAGCTTTGTCTTGTCCAGATTGAACTTTGTTTGGTATGCACAAATCTTTGGAGAGATGTCAGTCAGACACACAGAGGTTTTTGCTGCCCCCTTGATTTCAGACCAGAGAAAATACAGAATCTGTCCAGAGTCATCTGAGTAGCTGTGGAAGGAAAGTTAACCTGAGTTAATAACAGAGCCGATAAAGTTAGTCTACAGAGAAGAACCCTGAGGGGAACCCCAGTGAGTAAACAAGGTTCAGACCCAGATTTTCTCCAAGTTAGCATGTAGGTACAGTCTTTGAGGTAGGATGTAAGCAGGAAGAGTGCTGAGACTCTAAGCACTTGATGGGTGTAGAGGAAGTTCTGGTGGTTCACTCTTCCAAACACTGCTGAAAAGACCAGTGGAATGACTACAAAGGAAAAGGAAGCTGCTCTGTAAAACATGGAGTTCCTCTGTCACAGAGAGAAGGACATAAAGTCTCAGTTGATTGGTCCTCCTTGAGTCAAGACTGATAAGGAAGATCAAGAAGGTGTTTCTGACGGAGATATGTAGAAAATTGATCGAAGGCACAGGCTCAAGTCTTTTGGAAATAAACAGCAGAAGAGAGACAGATCTGTACATATTTACGCCAGAAGGAGTTCAGTGTGGGCTTACTCCGCTTGCTTTATGACTGATACGAAAACAACCAGTTTGACCGCATCACAAAAGTCGCCTTAAGATGGACACCACCAGGCAAAAGAAAACCCGGGAGGCCAAAAACCACCTGGCGCAGAACTGTGACACAAGAGCTGAGTCAGGGTGGAGGATGAAGACGCTATGTATGTATGACAGGTGATGTCAGCACAGGTGGGTTGGGAAAGTAAAGTCATACGGTAGAAAGCCATATGCCAGGACATGTGAGGATCAAGGAGAGTTGAGAGGTTTTTTGGGTGGGACTCGACTGACAATTTAGTTCTGGATCGAAAGAAAGTTTGTGGTCCCCTGCTGGATCGGTTGCCCCAGCGACCCGACCCAGATATGGAGGCGCGGAGAAAGGGAAAGAGGAAAGAATAGGCAAGGAAATTCCTCTGGGCTCTTGGATTTCCACCAATTCCTTTCAGCTGCCCTTTCGTATAGTGTTGTTCTGTCAGCGAGCACCGAGTCAGACACCCACTGGACTGGAGTAGTCGGGCGAGGTTGCCTTGAGTTGAGAGAGGACAGAGAAAAGTCCAGAGAAGAGGACAAGGTAGAGAGGAGAGTGTCTGTAAAAAAGGTCCAGGGGGCAAGAAGAGCAAGACTGAGTCAGGTGAAGGCTGAGCAGACAGGACAGATAAGGCAAGAGAGGAGGGAGACAGGGAGCGAAGGTTGTAGCAGATGGG
Organism: Hyperoplus immaculatus; assembly: GCA_949357725.1. Lineage (NCBI taxonomy): Eukaryota > Metazoa > Chordata > Actinopteri > Uranoscopiformes > Ammodytidae > Hyperoplus > Hyperoplus immaculatus. The sequence continues at coordinate 11,211,102 of OX442350.1, read as the reverse complement.
GACAGCGTGTGTAGAAAAGGGAGGTTATGAGCACTGCCTGCAATTTTTTTCTAGATATAATAGATAGATATAACTTGTTTTCACAGACAGAAGCAGTATATCACATTAACCAGTCACACTTCCTTTCGAGCTGCTTAGTTCTTCTTAAGTGTTTTAAGTTTAACTTTAGGGTTTCGCTTCAGAACTATACTGAAGCTATTTAATCTTTACAATTTACAACCTGCACTCGCAACTCTCTTCCTGGTTGTTAAAATGTTCAGTAGGCTACATAAGGTAAAAGAGCAGTAGCTTTGCAACAATTTTGACAATACAATGACAAGCTTATGCACTGAACGCCCATCTAATATTACAAACTAGTAGTAAAAACACCATATAACAATAAATACAAAGTTAATTGTGAGCAAATAAACAAACCTAGGATTTCTGATGTATCATGCTAAAATGGATTCTTATTCAAGCACAGATTTAGTGGAGGTGTTTGGCAGGGAAATATGGCCAAACATCTGGAAACATTTACTTTCCAACAAGATCTTTTACTTTCAATTTAAGGGGACACAAATGAGTAACATCGGTAAGCTAATATTATGCACTGCACAGTAAGAATCTGGTTATGTAGCCTGCATTGCACATCTTTGGGAGTTGCTTTAAAACAATCCTGTCCCTCCAGAAGAGGACATCTCGGCTCGTATTATAAACACAATGTTGCATGCAGCTCAAGCATTCACAGCCATTGTGAATAGTAACAGTCAAATCGAAGCAAAAGCGCGACATCGACCAACCTGTATTGGCTCCTGTCACTATAGCGGTCTTCCCTCTCAGGCGCACGGCACAGTCTCGTGGATGCCAGCACCCTCTCCTCTGTATGCGCACAACGATCGCCAGCAACGCCGTGGACACTGCCCACACCGGGTGGCAAAGTATATCATACCAAATCATTTCACTGTCTGTGCGTCAGTGGCAAATCGAAAAGGGCATCTGGTAGCAGCCGGGCAGCATGCGCAACGTCTTCTCACCCCCTCTCAGAGTAGGCGACAGCTGCGTCTAAAATCCCCTGCTTTCCAACTTTATTGAGGAAGGGACATAATTCCATTTGGGCAGGGGGGTTGTGCTGCCGGTAAATTTGCGGAAACTAAAATATTCTTGTCATGAAAACATCTGTTTCAAATCTTACCCGCTATATGCTCTATTAACTTTGGACGTCACTGAATAGCTAACACAAACACGGTTTACTGTGCTTCATAGGTCAGATGTTTCTCAAAGCAGCAGGGCCGCAGGCAGGGTTTTAGAAATACCTGGGTCCCAAAACTGAGCTTGATAAAGGGGGCTTAAAATAGTGGCTCAATAATAACATTGGTTGTGTTCCAGGTCAAAAGCTAACAGTTTGATTCCATTGGTAAAGAATGGAGCCGGCCCAAAACTACACAACTTATTAAAAACCATATTACAAAATGTCATGATCAAAGATATGACCAACAGCTTTAAGATTGATCAGATAGATGGGTAGTTTTCAGAAAAGTTCATACTGAAACAATGTTGTGATCGTTTGTGATCATTGCCAACAGGTGTGGTTTACCCGAGGGCTGTACTACGAAGCAAGATTATATCGGTTTGTCTTTGCTAAAGAAAGTGTATTTGTAGTGTTCCTTTGGGGCCCCTATGACACAGTGCCTGTGAGACTTGGCGTGGGGGGAGGGTGGGGTTTGGGGCACAGGTGCGGACCCAGGAGTGTCTTAAAGTTATCTCCGGAGGGATAACCACAAAGTCGCACAAGCGACTACAGGGAAGGGGGAGAAAACAAAAAGTACAAGGCTACCTTTTAATAACCAAACTAAAGTGAGAACCAAACCACTGCTGCCAAGCAGCTGAACGAAAGACAAAAACTTGAACAATTATTTTTTCTAACTCAGAGGGCACTCAGAGTGAACCTCTCACCATCGCATAGAGCAAACAATGAGCAGCACTGAGCACTGGGGTCTCAGGGCAGATATAACCTCTTCACACCTGGGCTCAATCAGCCAATCAGTGCACACACACCTGATTGCAGTGAGTGAATCAGTCACCATTCTCACGGAGGCGAAACACTCCGTTTCCTCACAGGATCCCCCCTCTAAGGAACGGCACCTGACGTTCCCACAGGACCCCCAGGCTGGAGGCGGCGAAAGTCCCAGATCAGAGTTGGGTCCAAAATGTCCCTAGCTGGGACCCAGGCACGCTCCTCAGGCCCATATCCCTCCCAGTCCACCAGGTACTGAATCCCACGTCCCACACGACGACTGTTCAATATCCGCCGAACCGTGTACGCTGGTTGACCCCCAACCAGTCTGGGTGGAGGCGGAGGCCTCTCTGGAGGTGCCAGTGGACTGGAGCGGACCGGCTTAAGGCGGGAAACATGAAACGAGGGGTGGATTCTCATTGACCGGGGAAGCAGAAGGCGAAAAGTGACAGGGTTAATCCTTCGAATCATCTTGAAGGGACCAACGAAACGTGGCGCCAATTTGCGAGACTCAACCCGCAGTGGGAGATCCCTTGTGGAGAGCCACAGTCTTTGACCAACCCGATAGTTTGGGGCTGGGCGGCGATGCTGGTCAGCATAGTGCTTCTGCCGTGCCACAGCCTGTTGAAGAGAAGCACAAACACGCCTCCAGGTAGCACGACACCGCTGGACAAACTGAGCCGCCGAAGGCACCCCTACCTCCCTCTCCTGTTCTGGGAACAACGGTGGCTGATATCCATACTGACACTCAAAAGGAGAGAGACCAGTGGATGCATTCTTTAAAGTGTTATGAGAATACTCAGCCCACACCAGTTGTTCGCTCCACGTGGTAGGATTGGAGGACACCAGGCAACGAAGTGTTCTCTCGAGTGTCTGATTGGTGCGCTCAGTCTGACCGTTGGTCCCGGGGTGAAACCCTGACGAGAGACTAGCCGAAGCACCCACAAGGGAACAAAATGCCTTCCAGAACCGGGAAGCAAACTGGGGACCTCAGTCAGACACAATGTCTTGGGGGAGGCCGTGGTAGCAAAAGACATGCTTGACTACAAGTCGGGCGGTCTTTAGGGCAGAAGGAAGCTTAGGGAGCGGGATGAAATGGGCTGCCTTTGAGAACCGATCTACTACGACCATAATGACAGTGAACCCTTTCGATGAGGGTAGTCCTGTAATAAAATCCAGGGCCACATGAGACCAAGGGCGTTTCGGGATAGGTAAGGACTGGAGCAGACCGGCAGGCGGCTGTTGTGACGTCTTGTTTTGGGTGCAAATGGTGCAAGCCGCCACAAACTCGCTCACATCTCTCGCCATCCGGGGCCACCAGAATCTCTGTTTGAGAAAACCAATAGTGCGACGAACACCAGGGTGATTGGTGAGGCGTGAAGAGTGACCCCACTGAAGAACTTGTGGTCGCACTCCTGCTGGAACATACCGACAGCCTGGGGGCCCCCCCTCCTGGGTCGGGCTCCTGCTGTTGAGCCCCCTGAACCACTGTGTCAATCTCCCAGGTGATTGGGGCAAGGATGCGAGTGAGGGGCACAATGGGCTCTGGAGAACTGTCACGACCTGAACACTCATATCGTCGAGATAGGGCATCCGGCTTCAGATTCTTCGAACCTGGACGGTATGAAAGATTGAAATCAAACCTGTTGAAAAACAGGGCCCAGCGAGCTTGGCGAGGATTTAAGCGTTTGGCCTGCTGGATATATGCCAGATTCTTATGGTCTGTCCAGTCCTGAAACGGATGCTCGGAACCTTCAAGCCAATGGCGCCACTCCTCCAGGGCCAACTTCACGGCCAGCAGCTCCTTGTTACCCACATCGTAATTTCTCTCGGCTGGTAGAAGACGCCGAGAGAAGAATGCGCAAGGGTGGAGCTTTTTGTCCTTTGGAGAACTTTGGGACAAAACCGCCCCCACTCCCACATCTGAGGCATCCACCTCGACAACAAATGGTATGGAGGGGTCTGGGTGAATCAGGACCGGTGCGGTGGTAAACTTTCTCTTAAGTTCCGTAAATGCCTTCTCAGCCCCTGGGGACCAATGAAATCGTGAAGGCGGGCCCTTTACCAGTGCTGAAATAGGGGAAGCAATCGAGCTAAAGCCCCTAATGAAGCGTCGATAAAAATTGGCGAACCCCAAAAAGCGCTGAACGTGTCTGACAGAGTCAGGTTGAGGCCAATCTTGCACCGCTTTGACCTTGCTTGGGTCCATTCTGACACTGCCCTGCTCCACAATGTACCCCAGAAACTTGACTGTGGGGGCATGGAAGACACATTTCTCCGCCTTGACAAAGAGTTGGTGCGCCAACAACCTCTGGAGAACCCTCTTAACATGAGACACATGCTCCAGATAGGACTTTGAAAAAATCAAAATGTCATCCAAATACACATAGACAAAATGTTCAAGCATCTCCCTGAGGACATCATTGACCAACGCCTGGAAAACTGCGGGAGCATTCGAAAGTCCAAAGGGCATGACCAGATATTCATAGTGCCCCCGTGAAGTGTTGAACGCCGTTTTCCACTCATCTCCCTCTCGTATGTGCACCAGATTATAGGCATTCCTAAGGTCCAACTTGGTAAAAAACGATGCACCCTGAAGTTGTTCAAATGCCGTGGACATGAGAGGGAGTGGGTAGCGATTTTTAACGGTGATGCTATTTAGGCCCCTGTAATCAATGCAGGGTCTTAGCCCCCCATCTTTCTTCCCCACAAAGAAAAACCCGGCTCCAGCTGGAGATGTAGAGGGGCGAAGGAAACCTGCAGCTAAAGCCTCATCAATATAGCCCGCCATAGCTGATGTTTCAGGTTGTGATAACGAATACAAGCGGCCCCTGGGGGGCGTAGTGCCTGGGAGGAGATCGATGGAACAATCATACGGCCTATGCGGAGGAAGGGTGGAAGCCTTTTGTTTACTGAAGACCTGACTAAGTTCAACATACTCTGCCGGAACCTCACTGGGAAGGTTAGACACAGAAGACGAAGAGTCGGAAGGAGTCACGGGCTCAAGAGCCCCAAGAGTCAGGGGAACACTGGGGGTAGCACAGGTGAGGCCTAATGAACTGGGAGTTTTTGAGGCAGAGGAGGCAAGGCAAGACAAGGCAAGGCAAGGCAATTTTATTTATATAGCACAATTCAAATACAAGGCCACTCAAAGTGCTTTACAGGGGCAAGATTAAAATACATACACATTAGAAGACATTTAAAAGCGAATGAAAAGAAGTAAAGCATTTAAATAAAATAAAAAGTACAGGTTAAAATGGAAACAGAAAAGTCTTCAGACTCGATTTAAAAGAACTGAGGGTTGCAGCAGACCTCCAGTTTTCTGGGAGTTTGTTCCAGATATTTGGTGCATAAAAACTAAAAGCTGCTTCTCCTCGTTTAGTCCCAACTCTTGGGACTGTAAGTAGACCTGTCCCAGACGACCTAAGGGCTCTGGACGGTTCATAACGTATCAGCAGATCAGTAATGTATTTTGGCGCTAAACCATTTAGTGCTTTATAAACCAACATCAGTATTTTGAAATCAATTCTTTGAGTGACAGGAAGCCAGTGTGAAGACCTCAGAACTGGGGTAATGTGATCCACTTTTTTGGTCCTAGTGAGGACTCGAGCAGCAGCGTTCTGAATTAGCTGAAGCTGTCTGATAGATTTTTTTGGAAGGCCTGCAAGGACACTGTTACAGTAGTCAAGTCTACTAAAGATAAATGCATGGACAAGTTTTTCTAAATCTTGCTGAGACATAAGTCCTTTAATTCTTGATATGTTTTTAAGGTGGTAGTATGCTGATTTATTAATTGATTTAATGTGTTTCTTGAAATTCAAGTCGGAGTCTATGACAACACCAAGATTTCTGGCTTGGTGTGTGGTTTCTAGCATAACAGATGTAAGCTGTGCGCTGAATTTAATTGTTCATCTTTGGCACCAAAGACAATTACTTCAGTTTTGTCGTTGTTTAATTGAAGGAAATTTTGGCACATCCAATCATTGATTTGTTCAATGCACTTACTCAGTGCTTGTATCGGACTGTAGTCTCCTGGTGATATGGTTATGTAAATTTGTGTGTCGTCTGCATAATTATGGTAGCATAATTTGTTCTTATTCATAATCTGAGCTAGTGGGAGCATGTAGATGTTAAACAGAAGAGGCCCAAGAATGGAACCTTGGGGGACCCCGCATTCAATATGTGTCCGCTCAGATGTGAAATTGCCTATTGACACATAGTAGTCTCTGTCCTTTAAGTAGGATTCAAACCAGTTTAGTACAGTTCCAGAGAGTCCAACCCAGTTTGTTAGTCGATCTAGTAATATGCTGTGGTCAACTGTGTCAAAAGCGGCACTGGGATCCAGTAAAACTAAAACAGAACTTTTGCCACTGTCTGTGTTTAAGTGGATGTCATTGAGGACCTTAACCAGAGCAGTCTCAGTGCTGTGGTGTTGTCGAAATCCTGACTGGAAAACATCAAAGCAGTTGTTCATTGCTAAGTAGTTATTTAGCTGTTGATAAACAGCTTTTTAAATGATTTTGCTTAAAAATGGTAGGTTAGATATGGGCCTATAATTGTTCATGATGTATCTAGATTGTTCTTTTTTAGGAGTGGCTTGATGACTGCTGTTTTCAGGGCCTGTGGGAATACACCTGTCCGAAGGGACATGTTGACAATTTGTAGAACATCTGAGGCCATACAGCTAAAAACAGTTTTAAAGAAGCCTGTGGGAAGAATGTCAAGGCAACAGGAGGAGGAGTTCAGGTGTTGTATAATGTCCTCCAGGTTTTTGTGGTTTATCAGATAAAATTGTGTCATTGCATTTGGATTGATTTTAAGTGGGCATAGCGATGACACATAATGTTGAACTTTGTATTGATGCAGTGACAGCTTGTCTAATTTTGTGAATTTTCTCAGTAAAGAAGGAGGCAAATTCATTGCAGGCCCTCGTGGAGAGATGTTCAGACGCTACTGACACAGGAGGGTTTGTTAATCTGTCGACAGTAGCAAACAGGGCACGTGCATTGTTGTTGTTTTTGGTGATGATGTCAGAAAAGAAAGACTGCCTTGCACTTTTCATCTCTGAGTTAAAAGTGCAAAGTTTCTCTTTGAAGATGTCATAATGAACCTGGAGATTTGTTTTTCGCCACCTGCGTTCCGCTTTACGGCACTCTCTTTTTTCTATTCTGACCTGCAGGGCATTTCTCCAAGGAGATCTTTTCTTACCAGAGACAACCTTCATCTTAGTGGGCGCAATAGCATCTATAACACTTGTAATTTTGCCATTAAAGTTGTCTAAAAGCTCATTAACTGAGTTACAGGGGAGGGGTGGTATTAAAGAAAATGCTTGAATAAATGTTTCACTGGTATTTTCTGTAATATACCATTTTTTAAGTACTTTTGATTGATCAGTTGTGTGCACAGACAGTTTACTCTCAAAAAATAAACAGGAATGGTCTGAGAGGGGACCTATATCTGCCACTGTTACGCCTGAAATGTTCATTCTTCTGGAAATGATAAGGTCCAGAGTGTGCCCTTTGTTATGAGTTGGTTTGTCAACATGCTGATTTAGTCCAAAGTTGTCAAGGACACAGCACAGTTCTTTCGCACATCTGTCCTCGGGTTTGCCGATATGAATATTTAAGTCTCCAACAATTAATACACAGTGAAACTCAATACAGATTACAGACAGCAGCTCAGAAAGGTCATCTAAAAAGCTTGTATTGTATTGTGGTGGCCGGTAGATATTGATGAAAATAGCTCTAGAGGCTGAATTTAACTGGAGAGCCACATACTCAAATGAATCAAAATTTCCATAAGACATCTTTTTGCATTGTAGAGATTATTTAAACAAAATAGCAACCCCCCCTCCTTTTTTATGCACTCTGGATTCACTCACGAAAGTGTAGTTTGGGGGGCGGACTCTATCAGTACAGCTGAGCTGTTATCTTGGTCTAACCAAGTTTCAGTTAAAAACATAAAATTAAGATTGTGCCTAGTAATACGATCATTAATTAAAACTGTTTTACCTGCCAAGGATCTGATGATTAATAAAGCTAAATTTAGTGTGTTCGAAGCATTGTCAGCCCGATTTATTTCAGCAGATTGTGGTGTGAGAATAGTGTTAGATAAGTACACCCCCCCATACCATATATATATGATGTCCTTGTTTTGCCATAATTAGTTTATTAGTCATTCTTCTTGTTTTAGTCATTCTTCTTGTTTTTGTTTCATTTTGTAAACATTGTGCTCCATTTACCGTTACACAGGCCTATGTAGTATCTCATTTCCACCACAGGGTGGCTTATATATATTGTTCTATCCTGTGAAAGCTACACATTATTAGAGCAGTGTTGGAACAATGGCGGACAGAGCGTGTCGTAACGGAATATGTACTTTGCCTGTTTACAGGTAAGCAAACAATGTGCTTTTGTTTTGTGTATTTCCATTGCAATTTCTATGTGTATTGATGTGTATTTTGGTCAATTTTGTAATACTTGGATTGCGATGTGAGCAGACGGAAAGCGACACATTATTAGAGCAGTGTTGGAACAATGGCGGACAGAGCGTGTCGTAACGGAATATGTACTTTGCCTGTTTACAGAACTCATTAAAGAAACTACGTCAAGTCACTCTTGAGTTTAATTATTCAAGTGTGCAACAGTGGCTGAAGAGGAATGCTTATCAGATTTGATAACGGTTTCCCGTTTCTTGAAATAAACCTTGAAAAACAGGGCCCCGGCTTATCCTGTGGCGATAACTGTGTAGCCGCGGCCCGGCACATATCAACAAGTGCTGACAACATCAGTCTCCCAAGCCTGATGATGATGACGTCGTGGTGGGATCGGAGGGGGTTTGCGTGGAGGGGTGAAGAGCCGGGCGCTGTGGCTTAGATTGGCGAGTTGAGGGGGACGTTGACTGCTGGGGGTATATATGATTTCCTTGAATCCCAGATCAGGAGAGGATGGAGAAAGGGTTGTTGTAGGAGAGATTGAATGAGCAAGAGGTGGGCTTGTTATGGGTGGGGCCCCCTCCTTTCTGCCCTGGTATCTCTCATGGTCTGAGCTGTCATCTGGGGCCGGCAGTTTTCCTTCGGTGCTGCTGCTACGCTGTGTTATCTTCTCCTCCTGGGCCTTGTCCTTGGCACGAACAGATGGGTGACGTAGGACGTAGATCACGTTGGATGTGAATAGTTCGACTCCATCCTTACTTAGACAAAGTCCATCTGTCTTAAAAAGCTGCCTGCGGTTCCAGAAAATGTTAAAATTGTCAATAAAATGCACTGAGTGGTCAGGGCACGCTATTGAAAGCCACGTGTTCAGTGCTAACAGTCTAGTGAATCTCTCAAGTCCTCTTCTGATTGGTGGCAGAGGACCACTGATATACACCTCAGCATTCAGTGAGCTGACCGTGTTCAGGAGATTCTTAAAGTCCTGTTTCAACATTTCAGACTCGTGCTTTACAACATCATTTGACCCGATGTGCAGAATGATTTTCTTTACAGTTGTGTGTGCTGCTGCAATTTCCAGGATTCTTTTTTCTAAGTCCGACACCATATCATTGGGAAAGCAGAGTACTTTGGTATCAACCCTACACATGCTTTTCATATCTCTAACAGAAAAGTCTCCAACAATCAGATTTTCAGGCTCTGTTGTTAGCTTGGTTAGCCCGGTTGTTAGCTCTCTCTGTGGCTCTTGGCTTTCAGGCCTTACCTTGTTGTGTGCAGGTGCTATGCTATCTTGGTCATCAGAGGGAAATTTTGGGACTTGCATCAGTGGAGTAAACCGGTTCGACACTTGCACACTTGTTTGCTGTGGAAGTTTGTTGTTGTTACCTCTCCCCCTTGCAGTAATCCATTGCTGCGGCCTCCAAGGCGCGGGGGTTGAGGAGGCACCGTGCCTGGGTGATAACGCAGGCCAGCGATCCAGATCAGTCATCTCATGGTGCTCGGCCTTGCCCGTTATCCGTCCTCCCTTTTCCAATCTCATTGGCCTTCCACCAAGACGATTCCAGGGAGGGTTATCACTAACCTGGACACGGTCCTTTTGTTTCTTCATAGCCTTGTCGGTGCTAGTTAGCTGTGTGTTACCTTGATCTTGTCCACTGTTTAAAGTCACTGGTAGAGTCAGGGCTGTACAGTGCGACAGTTTTGATCGCATTTGCTACTGAAATTGATCAAGTGCGATGATGAATACAAGTCCAGTCGCACCAGTGCTAATGAGCAGATGCTGTCTGTTTGAGACACAGAGGAGCTATGCAAAAATACTGCTTAGAGGGCTCTACATTAACACTCTCCAAATGTGGGTGAATGTAGTCTTAGGCGAGTAAGTTATTAAGTCTACCCTCCACTTTGACTGGTGAAAGATGGGTGCTCGGGATCTGTGCTTGTGCGGCGATTATGGCGTCTAACTTCACCAACGGTTAAAACAGGAAGGAGACGACTCTCTTTACATTAACGCAGTCAAGTTAGTGCGTGTGCAAACAGAACATTTCCTGTGCGCCTTCACAATAAAAGTCGGTTACTAGCCAAATGCGAGTTGACTCTTATTTTGAAGCAGGTAAGAACAGGAAGTTAGCTCTTCACAGCCCTGCAGACAACCATGGACCTATAAAGAAAGCAGTCAACAGCAGTAACTATCTATGATTTAAACAAAGATTGACACAACCTATTTAACTTGGCCTAAATTGTATAACTATGTTTACTAATTTATTTAATAGGCTATATGTTCAATGTTTTAAAGTATGGTTTTCAATAAAAGAATGAAATGTTCTAAAAATGTTTGTTATTATTAGCCTAATATAATAATGATATGTTTATAAAAATATATAGGTATAGACATTATTTTTATAGTTCTATGGGGGGGGAGGGAATAATTCTGAATCAGCAAAAAAATTGCCATTGGCAGGTTAGACTCTTTTGTCTAAATTGCAATCAGTGCACCCCTATTAATTTTTCTACAATTATTACTGCACACTAGGATATCATATTCATTGAGAATCTCAAATAAAACCAAGATGACATGCTCAAAGGTAATTAGAGCTAAATGCAAGGGTTATGGTCATGCAAGTTTTCGATCATACTTTGTGTGCTACCAAATTTATTTTTGTGCTACTGAATTTTTTTGCTTGCTAGCACCAGTGCTACCACTTTAAAAAATAAGCGTACAGCCCTGGGTAGAGTGGTGTCGTTCCCACATAGTCCATTCACTTCAATGTTCACTTCTATTCGATTCATTTTTGTTTCCAGTGCTGTAATCCTCTGTAGGAGTATTTGATACTCCTCGTTTGATAAGGGAGGCATCTTGCTGCTAATTAGCTTTAGCTGAGCGCCTCGCTTCCAGTCACCACAGGCTTGTCCTGTTGTTAGGCCCCCCCTCACGTTCTATTGAGAAGGTCGTAAAAGTGTCCAAAAATGCCTGTAGTATCTATAAAAATAAAAATAAATTAGTCCCTTTGATTTGTATGTATCCAGGACCTGCTGCTAAATTTATTAGCGAGGAAAAATAAGAATGTAAGCAAAAAGTGCAAGAGGAGGAGAGAGCAAGCAGAAAAGCGTCTGCACAGTAGGAAAGCAGGAAGCAAGAGCAGGAGGTGGTAGCAGCAGGAGGCCCCAGGCCCAAAGGTTGGAGTCACACCAAGTCTGAGTCCCTCATGTGAGAAGCACAGTCTGGGCCCAAGCTCAGCACCTGTCCCGCCCTCCAATTGATGTGGGGGTTGTGTTCCTTGAGCCATGGGTGTCCCAGAATGAGGGGTAACTGAGGTGTATCAAAAAGAAAAAACTTAATTGCTTCCGTGTGATTGCCAATGCGAATGCAAATCGGGCAGGTGACCTTCTCAACCCTACCCCTACCCAACGGTTGCCCATCCACTGCGGTGATTGCAAATGGACAAGGAAGATCAAAAATTGGTAGTTTGAGATTACGGGCCAGGGTTGAGTCCATAAAACTACCTGCTGCTCCTGAGTCAACAAATGCCGAAAAAGTGCGCCAGTCTCCATCCCAAAATAACTCAAAGGGCAAATAAGTGTGATTGTCCACACAAGGGGAAATATTAAGACTCGGCGAGGCCTCCCCACGGTCTGCAGTCTACTCGTTTCCCTGCATACCAGGTTTTTGCATTGAGGGGCACTGGCAAATGAAGTGACCTCCCCTGCCACAGTATAGACAAGCTCCACTGCTCATACGTTTCTGTCTCTCCGCAGAGGTAAGCCGTGTGCGTCCTATCTGCATGGGTTCATGATCATCATTGCTAAGGGGCCCCTTAGGCAAGTTAGTTGTTTCACAAGCGATGCTGGACTCCTCAGACATAGGGCGGGGGTACCCCTGTTTTCTCTCCCTGTTGCGCTCACAAATTCTGTTGTCAATTCTAATGGCCAATGAGATTAAATCCTCAAGTGAATCCGGAACCTCACGGGAAGCTAGCTCATCCTTAACCCTCTCAGATAAGGCATTACCAAAAGTGGTCACTAGAGCCTCCCTGTTCCAACCTGACTCCGTAGCTAAAGTTCGGAATGGAATTGAAAATTCTGCAACGCTTGAAGAGCCCTGACGTAACCTAAGGAGGCGTTTGGCAGCTTTGTGGCCACTTACATCATGGTCGAACACCTGCCTCATCTCTGCCATGAAGAGAGCAGAGTCAGCGCAGACCGGTGTCTGTTTATCCCACAAGGCTGTAGCCCATGCAAGGGCCTTGTCTGAAAGAAGGGATATTATATATGCGACCCGGGCTCGGTCTGTGCTAAACATAGAGGGTCGTAACTCAAACACTAAACTGCATTGGGTTATAAATCCCTTACACCTCCCTGGATGCCCGTCATAGCGGGCTGGGGTTGCCAGCTTGGTCTCCTGGACTACAAAAGGGTCATGGGGTGGAACTGGAGGTGCTTGGGCGGGGGTTGGCCCAGGTGGCTGTAAACGGGCCAGTATCTCCCGCAGCATGCAGTCCTGCGAGGCCTGCAGGACTGGCATTTGATCGTGTGAGCCCGATAGGGCTCCTTGAGCCGAAATTGCCTGTTTATGGACCTCTAAACTGTCCCCAGCAGCACTAGTGGGGCCCACTGTGCCCTCCATTGGGCTGCTCATTCTGTGAGACTTGGCGTGGGGGGAGGGGGGGTTTGGGGCACAGGTGCGGACCCAGGGGTGTCTTAAAGTTATCCCCGGAGGGATAACCACAAAATCGCACAAGCGACTACAGGGGAGGGGGAGAAAACAAAAAGCACAAGGCTACCTTTTAATAACCAAACTAAAGTGAGAACCAAACCACTGCTGCCAAGCAGCTGAACGAAAGACAAAAACTTGAACAATTATTTTTTCTAACTCAGAGGGCACTCAGAGTGAACCTCTCACCATCGCATAGAGCAAACAATGAGCAGCACAGAGCACTGGGGTCTCAGGGCAGATATAACCTCTTCACACCTGGGCTCAATCAGCCAATCAGTGCACACACACCTGATTGCAGTGAGTGAATCAGTCACCATTCTCACGGAGGCGAAACACTCCGTTTCCTCACAGGTGCCTAATAGTCACCTCTCTGTAAAATTAGCGACAATTCGACACAAGCACAGGAGCTGGCCGTCAGTTGGTGACTTGGGGAACAGTGTTATTGAATAAGTCCAATAACACAATTTTATGTTACCTGTGTCCAGTTTTCCTCACGTTGTTGATAAAATCAAAGAACCACTGTGTTGATGAAGGTTTTTTGTGGTAACGGGAAGCTCAAGTTCAGACAAGCAATAATGATGATCAGATGAGAGAGTTGCTAATATTGGTGTTGTAAAATATTTTATATTACTGTATATGCACCTCAGAAATAATGCCCAGGTCAGGACCTCGGTGACCACAATGGTGGATACGGCCATGGTCAGCTTATACCGTTCCATCACTAAAGCTCTAAAACCAACTGCCACATAGACTATTTGATCTTAAGGGATTTAAAACAGTATGTTGTATTTAGCAACATTACATTAAAATCCCTCTCCAGAATCTTCCCCAAGCACCCCTAATATAAAAAACACACCAGAACTTGTAGCATGGCTGGACTGAATCAGTTTTGCTTCTTCCTGCCTGGTAAAAGGTTGCAACGTCTGCTTCTGTTTTCATCTTCCCAGATCCATGTTGCGAGTGTGTTATGGAGGTGGACTTCTTTGACTCCAGGGTGGGGGCAGTCTTTTCCCAGAAAACTTCACTTGTGTGCTGCATCCTTCCATAAGCTAAACCAGCTGCAAAACATTACAACATATAGTGAACCGGGAACTGTTGGCTAGCACTAGATGAGTGGACGTACTGGTTGTAGGGGGCAAAGAAGCCGTTTGTGGTCTGGACAGACCACAAGACAATTGAAAACATCCATTCAGCCAAATGGCTAATATCCTATCAAGCCAAGAGCGTGAGTCCCTTTAATCGTTTCAAGTTCCTATCTTTTACTGTCCATGTTCTACGAAGATGAAACCCAAACCTGTGTCCTACCAGTTACAGTCAGGAAGTCATCGGTGTAAATTGGGTCTGCTGCAATAATGCTTTTGGTGCTATACGCCATGGAAAAGTAGCCTGGTGCTACCAGACCATCGTACTTCATTTCATTTGTACAGAAGGTCTGGCGGTGCTGTAATTGGCAAACGTTCACTCATGGAGGCGGGTGTCTGTTAAAGTTTAAAACTATTGGATCTGCCCAGTGCCACTCTGGATTAGCCAACCAATCGCATAACGTTTGGTCGTCACGTGTGTCATGAGCCGGCTTCTGGCAACTGAAACTGGAGCGCGACTTCGGCGTCATCGTTCTCAGCCACTCGCTGTGTTCGCTGATTGGACCGGCTGTCGAATCTCCGGCAAGACTGGGAAATGGGCTGTACACCCAGACTGACTACTGAAGGGAAAATAAAATTTGGCCGGAAGTAGGCGGGCGGGCGGAGCCAGGCTAATGGAAAAGGACACAAAGAAAGTAATCGACACCTGCTGCTCCCAACATAAGAATGCCCTTCTGGCTTCCTCCAACACATACCAGTACCTAATTAACCGTGGTCATCTTATTGAACTTTATCACTGGTCTTGCTCCCTACGGAACTACTTTTATATTCTCATTGTTGTGGAACATTAAGACTGTTCAAGTGTTTCCCCCTTGACAAAATGAGTGCACTGTCAAGGAAAATGCTGAAATAATCCAGCATCATGTGTTTACAGTTTTTTTCGATTGCTAAACCACAGTGGACAACTGGAGCGACATGTGCAAAACTCTAACAACAGTATGCAGAGCAACGGTGCATTCGGGCCAAACTCTAGCTCGTTTTTCATTGCTTAAACACAATTTTCAAAACTCTACACACCTATCTCATGGCTTAACCACAGCCTGCACAACACTGTGGATTTCCAGCCCTTTTTTTCAAACACTAAACACTACTGCCACAACTGTAAACCACACATTAAAAACAGAATGAATGCCTAGTGCATTTCAAACACTGCAGATTGCAATTTCAACTGAAACACTACTGTAAGATGTCTTGTTTTAGACTTGTTAGTGAACATATACAGTATAAAGGGAAAGCTCAAAAATATATATTTTTTGGGAAATGGACCAATGAAGACAGGTTGTTGGAGGGAGAAGAGTGGCAGTGAGAGTGTGGATGTGTGGAGGAAGACATAGAGCTGTAATGTCTGATGAAATACAGTAAGGGCTACACTGATAGACCCTGTTGTGAATCATGGTCTCTCATTGAGAGAGGCAGGGTTGAGAGTGCAACCCAATCTGCAAAAATCTAAAATTGCATCTGTAATACGAATTTTCCAGCAAACAAACAGTAAATGACAACATTACAGGATAGATTTCCGTATTACAATTATAGAATATTTACACGGATAAATACTTGGAAATGTTTTCAATGAAATATACAAAATGTGTATCTATTGAAGCAAACTTTTGATTTTACAGTTTTTTACGATTGCTAAACCACAGTGGGCACAACTGGAACGACAAGTGCAAAACTCTAACAACAGTATGCAGAGCAGCGGTTCATTCGTACCAAACTGTAGCTCGTTTTTCATTGCTTAAACACAATTTTCAAAACTCTACACACCTATCTCATGGCTTAACCACAGCCTGCACAACACTGTGGATTTCCAGCACTTTTTTCAAATGCTAACACACTGCTGCCACAACTGTAAATCACACATCCAAAACAGAATGAGTGCATTTCAAACACTGCGGATTGCAATTTCAACTGAAACACTAAGATGTCTTGTTTAGACTTGTTAGTGAACATATATACAGTATAAAGGGAAAGCTCAAAAAAAAAATATTTTTTTGGAAATGGAAGACGAGGTAGAAGAGTGGCAGTGAGAGTGTGGATGTGTGGAGGAAGACCTAGAAGACATAGAGCTGTATTGTCTGATGAAATACAGTAAGGGCAACACTGATAGACCCTGTTGTGAATCATGGTCTCTCATTGAGAGAGGCAGGATTGAGAGTGCAACCCAATTTGCATAAATCTAAAGTTGCATCTGTAATACGAATTTTCCAGCAAACAAACAGCTTAGAGTTGCATCCTTACATTAAATGACAACATTACAGGAATTGATTTCTGTATTACAATTATAGAATATTTACACAGATAAATACTACATTTGGAAATGTTTTCAATATAATATGCAAAATGTGTATCTATTGAAGCAAACTTCTGATTTTCAATTATTTTTGTTTTCCTAAAAAAACTGGTATGTTATAAAATAAACAATTTCATGTGATATAATTTCACCCTTTCATCAAAGAAAATATTATTTAATTTGTAAATAATTCGAATTATTCAAACTGTAAAGATTAAAAGTTTGTGATTTGTGTATTGGGGTTTGATGCTAGTGTTTGTACTCTGAGCATATTCTGAGTGACAGTGTGTGTTATCTCAATGAGGCTGGTTCATAGTGTTTGCTGCACAGAACCTGTTTTGCAGGTGAAGTGAACTGGGGCCTATTTCAGGTAGCTGGTTTTGAGGCAACCCAGAGTTTGTTCGCTCTGAGTTAGTGGAAACTCTCGGTTTTCCGTTTCAAGAAGCAGGTTCAGCGCAACCGAGAGTCAGTTACTGCGGCAACATACGCCGTGGGTCTAACCTGCTGGATAGGTGGTTAGACCTACCCTGAGTTTGTTTTCACTTTACGCTGCAGCTCCGACTGAAGAAAGAGTCACTGTCACACGCGTCCCTGTACAGTTTAAAGCAAAATCACTCCATAGAAATCTCCATCGGGATGTTTTTATCATTTCCTGATGATTTTACGTTTGATCGATCATTTGATCAGTAGCCTTGTTCTCAGCCCTCGTTCGTTCATATGCGGCCACCTTACACATCGTGAACATGCTTTACATTCAGATTAATAAACCTATTGTATTGTATGTAACTCGTTATTTATTTTTATCATTATCAGTAGTTTTTTAACACCTGTGCCACTGAACATAGGCTATTTATGTCAGGTTGAAATGTAATTCTGCGACTGCACGCGATCGTTACTGTTCACTTGTGTCATCCCAAAGTCACAGACAAGCCTCGTTAAATAGCCCAATATGAATATAGAAATAATATAATAATTTAAACTGTGATCACTAGAGGACAAGGGATCTGGTAATAAAACAATCAGGATCTACAATGGAAACTGTCACCTTATGTGTCAAACGTTAATATCTTTCACTCCCCATTTAAAAGAAGCGACAGTCTGTTTACTGCACAGTAGGCCTATTATAGCTTGCCTACATAATAGGCTACAGCGAATATAAAACACTGTCAGCAGTGCTGTGCAGCGGCAGCTTGATAATTTTGTTGCTGCTGATATGCGTAACTTAATTCTTAAAATAGACTTGCTTCTCATACGGAAGCAATGATGCTCTTGACAAAAAACGTTTGCACCGTTTTTTTCTGAATTGCCGAAGTGATTAGATCAGAGTTATGAGACTATCCCCGTTCATTCTTCTCCATAAGCTCATAAGTTAATATTTCTTACTCTAGTGGGAGGAGCGGAGATTTTTTTTTTTTCTTTTTTGAGAAGTGGAGAAGTGGGAGGATCAAGCATTTGTTTCTTCTGTTTCCATGGTGAATCATGTTATCAGCGATCCATTGACGATGGCTTTTATGCACATGCTCCACCCAGAGTGAACACGCTCAGAGTTGATTAACCCAACGCTGATCCACTGCTCTGAAACCGAAAACCCAGAGTTTCTCGTCAACCCTGCTCTCTGAGTTGACCAACTCAGAGCGCAGGATTAAACCCAGAGTATGTAAAACCAGCTACCTGAAATAGGCCCCTGTTCAGCTCCAATGACTGTTGGTAGTGCAGACTGTAGTTAGAGTTTTGCACATTGAGCTAGAGTTGTGCCCACTGTGGGTTAGCGATCGAAAAAAACTGTAATTTCTTTTTGTTTTCCTAAAAAAACTGGTATGTTATATAATAAACAATTTCATGTGAAATAATTTCATCCTTTCATCAAAGAAAATATTATGTAATTTGTGTGAAATAACACAAATTATTCAAACTGTAAAGATTAAAAGTTTGGAATTTATGTATTGGGGTTTGATGCTATAGTGTTTGTACTCTGAGCATATTCTGAGTGACAGTGTGTGTTATCTCAGTGAGGACAATTCATAGTGTTTGCTGCACTGAGCCTATTTTGCAGGTGAGGTGAACTGTTCAGCTCCAGTGACTGTTAGTAGTGCAGACTGTAGTTAGAGTTTTGCACTTTGAGCTACATTTGTGCCCACTGTGGTTTAGCAATCGAAAAAAACTGTAATTTGCACAGCCTACCCATCAACATAGCCTCTGACCAGGGGCCATGGTGCACCCTTTTGATTTTGATCTGAGTTTTGAAGCCTCCTGAGATGAGCCATCATCAGCCTGCCATTTTGGTTTTATCCCAAAATCTAAGCATATTAATGAGGCGGTATTAAACACAGCCCTGTGCTATTTTCACCTCTCATAACCCCTCCTCAGGTTCCATTCAACTCCTCTGGGTAAAGTTTATTGGGTCACCAGTGGCTGCTCTCTCCTGAGCAGGAATGTAAGAACAGCATTTACTCAGTCCAAGGTAAGGTGCCTGTTTCACCCTTTTGGCTTCATTCCTGGACTTTGGATTTCCTTCCCTGCAGTTCATAGGAGTTGTTTGCCTGATCAGGCTTTTGGGTTCAAGTCAGCCACTTAACCGAAGTCATTACATTTAGTGAAACATTAATTTCATGTTTGAAATCTATATGACACATCATATTCTGTGTCTATGAACTCAGCATTAATTAGGCCAGATGGATATGTTATTATAAGGACATTCCATGATTTTAAGCTTTGATTTAAATGTTATTTTATTTAAGTATAGGGGTAATACAGTCAAATATATTTTGAAGCAGTCATGAAACCACTGTGTAATAAAGTCCTTACAGTTCACATTTGATGCATTTTAATCTGCGATGTCCCTGGAGGAATGTGACTTTTAATTCAGATGTATGTTAAAGGCTGGGCATACAATCGAGGCCTTTTATATATTCACCTTATTCTGGAAAGGTAAATTCAGAATTTTTAAAGGTTATGGCTACTTGTACAAAATGTGAAACTTTACATGTTTTAAAATCTATTAAAACAAATTAAGGAAAGTGAATGAAATATGAATATTATGTCAAATAAAAAATAAACGTGATAAATATTTGTTACATTTACATCTTTAAACAGCGGACCAGACATTAACCATAATCCATGTCAATTCCTTACACTTGATACAGCATAGGGGCAGATGCACACACTGGGTGAATGTTGGTGGACCATTTGACTCACGTATTGAGCTGTGTTGGAAAATTCTGTGATCATGGGGAGTCCTTAAATAATCCAGGTGCCGCCTCATTATCCACAACTATGATTGGCCGATGATAAGAGCTATACCCGGTCAGAGGCAGGACCTTAGGTCCAACCAAATGTTTGACATGTAAACCAGAGAAGCCACAATAGTATATGCGTATGGAGCCACCCTGTTGTGTTGTAATTGGTAGGTCCATCTTTTGAATTCAAACATTAAACAGGAATGTAAAATACTGAAATGTTAGTAATAAAAGCAGATTTGAGTACACAGAAATGGTATATAATGGCTATTCTGACAAGTATGCACACACATACTTCCATAAGAGTCTAATATAAGTATGTAGTATGTTGTGCATACTTGTCTAATGATTAGACTGACACTTTCACAGCAAAATATGTTGAATTGTTGGTTGATCTCCTCCTTGTTACCCCCTCTGTTGTACTGATAGAGCTAGTAGACAGCATGTTACGTAAGTTTAGTGGTGGTAGTACATATAATGTGTAAATACAGTAACGTAAAACTCTATCTGTAAATGGGGCTATTCGGTGTATTGCGATTTTACTTCAAAGCCGCAACAGTTTCTTTGGCCACTTGGTGACAATATAGCAAGCTGTAAACACAACATTCATTGATAAGGAGAACGTTTTAGCAAACACCTATTTACATGTACAGCATGGATGAACATTAGTGAACAATTGGAGTCATGCTTCTGGGAACTTCACAATTTATTCCAATAATTGTTCTCCTTTTAGCCCTGGTCTGGTTCCTAGAACCTTCTGAGAAAAAAATACCTGGATCTTCAGCTACTACATAATCCACCATGTTCATCAGCTAGTTGCTGACCTTCACACATAGTAATTCGACCCATTATTAATATGAAAAAATATATATGGTGAAGCTCTAAATCCACCATGTATACTTAAACATGTTCCTTTTGTGCTGTCATGTGTATGCGATGGTTTTGAGAAATGTGTGTGGCAACAAGATCAACAGAAAAATATTTGAAAAATATTTGTGGCTGCACCAAAAGCACATTTCACTCCTCAAGGCATTAAAATGCAGGACATTGTGTTATGCCACATGATTTTCAGGAAAAGTTTTCCAATTTCCAAAGGCTGGCATGGAACGGTAAAGGAGGTGTGTATGTTCTCCAGATGAAATACATATATAATCTGTACTTTTAAATGCATACAAAGTTAGAACCCTATGGCTATTCATAATACATTAATTGTACCCAAATAATTGCTGAGCAAACCCAACTAAATTTCATACTACACCGCAAATTAAGTGTATACATTATAACCCTTTCATTTCATATTTAGCCATATTTAACTTTGTGATCATTTTATAATTTCTACTTGTTTATTACAGTAAACAAATATAAGATAAAAAGAAAAGCAAGTACTACACAGAGTCAAGAAAACATAAATATAAAATAGTCCTCCTCGTACTTAATGGGGAAAAAGCCTTGCTGCACTGACTTATGTGTTATGAATGGTTATAATCTGTTGAACTTCTAATCACACTCATGATCAAAGTGTCAGGTGTGGTCTGTTGTGCAGTTGCATCACTGCTTTACAGCGTGAAAAGCTCATGTAGTCACTGCTTATGGATATGGCATGAAACGCCGAAGTATTAAACTGTCTCAGTGGTCAAGATGTTGTACAGAAATTGTGTATAATTAACTAATAAGTGTTAAACGGTTTGTCCAAATTTTAGAACATTGTATGTGGTATACTGAAATAATCCAAGTTGCACAAAAGAAAAAGTGAAAAAACACACCCAGTGATATTAGCATCCTTCTGTGAATGTTCCCAAGCTTTAATGTAATAGGAACCTTTTGTTGAAGCTGCACTCACCAAAGTTCCCTTTAGTTTATGTGACCCATCTTATGACTCCAATGAGTGAGACTGACCAGTACTTTTCCGAAAAGACTTTGAGAGCGTGTTGATAAGGAGTGCAGATAAGTGTGACTGTGGTCGTTAAAGCGCTCGTTCTAATCAATACTTTCTATTGTTTCCTTTGCTTTTCCCAATTGTTGCGTTTCCCCACTGCCCTGTATTATTATTTAACAAGATAAAATCGTTACCTACATGAAATATATGTATAATAGTCCTGTAGAAAGAATTAACATACAATAGGCAACATTTTAAATTTAAATCAGTATAGACAATTATATAAGTAATGCATTTTACAAAATTACTTTTGTCTATTGTCTATTGTAAAACATGCACAAAGACTTTCACCTCTAAAACTAAAGCAAAACATGTGCAGTCTCACACTGGGATTAGATGTGGTATCCATGTGCTGAAGTCCTCCTGTACAGATGTGCTTTAACAAAGACAAACAGCTGCTGTATCAAATGTCATACCCATCTTTTGACAATTATACAGGGCAATTTACTTTTCTGTTTAGCAAGCAAGTACATTTTCAGCCCTTTTGCTTATTGAACTCGCATTTAGATAATACAAAGCTATTGGGGGATGGGCTGACTGTGTGTGTGTGGAGGTGGTTGGGGTGGGGGTGGGGGCGGATAGGTCAAGCCCATAAAATGTGGACTAATCCCAATGGGCACGTGTGACAAGAGAGAGAGTGTCTCACACACACACAAAGTGAGTAGAGTGGGAAAGAGATCAGTTTGTGTGTAGTCTGCTGTGTGACATGGGAGGCACAGTATAAATTCTTCAAGAAAACCTGGACTTGACCTTTATTTTTGCTCAATACCTTAATAAAAGGAAGTAAAGAAGAGAAGAAGAAGAAAAAGACAAGGACTTGGTGCAGTCGGTGGAAATGGGGGTCTCTCAGCGGAAAGAAGCCAGCGTAACTCGATCCAAAGTTTGTCTAAGGAATGAAGTTGTTCGTGTGGGACTTGCCGAGTCCTTCTGCACATATGTCATGATGGTAAGGAAAAAAACAAAAAACAAAATATGGCTGTGTTATGGTATAAAGTGTATAGGATTTTAAATTGTCTTAAATGTCTCATGTATCCATCCCTTTGGTGATGCTGTATATGTATGAGGTCTTCTTTCTGTTTTGAACACTTTGTTATGCTTGTCAGTAGCAAACACATACCATTAATTATTAATGTTATGTTCTTGACCCCGATATATATATATATTTACACACACACACACACACACACACACACACACACACACACACACACACACACACACACACACACACACACACACACACACACACACAAGCATGTTTCACAGTCACATGGCAGGAGTCATGAGTGGGGATTGGTGGGCTCAAGTGGGTGAACCAGGAAATCTAGTGCTGCCAGAGGAATGGTCAGGCAGTTGGCCACATGGAGGTGGTTGCAACGGGTCACATGTTATCTGTCAGCTGTTACAATAGAACCCAAGTCTTAAAAGCATGGTAGAAATGCACACATACAAACAGTCACACAGTGAGCACATGCTGACTTCGCATGGAAATAAGCATGTGAGCAAAGGCACAAGCAGGCATTTCATATTTTGTTTAAAAGCCCAAACTGGCTGGGGTGTGTTTGGGAAAGCAACATTACTTTTAACCCAAATACACCGATCTTTTGTAGGAGGAACCATATGTTTCCTGCAGTTTTTCAGCGTCAGCTTTCTTTTCACTGGGAGTCTCACTGAGTTACACTCAACAAAAATATAAACGCAACACTTTTGTTTTTGCTCCCATTTTTCATGAGATGGACTTAAAGATCTAAAATTCATTCCAGATACACAATTGTACCATTTCTCTCAAACATTGTTCACAAATCTGTCTAAATGTGTGATAGTGAGCACTTCTGCTTTGCTGAGATAATCCATCCCACCTCACAGGTGTGCCACATCAAGATGCTGATCTGACATCATGATTAGTGCACAGGTGTGCCTTAGACTGTCCACAATAAAAGGCCACCCTGAAATGTGCAGTTTTGTCTCACAGCAAAATGCCACAGATGCCACAAGCATTGAGGGAGCGTGCAATTGGCATGCTGACAGCAGGAATGTCAACCAGATCTGTTGCTCGTGCATTGAATGTTCATTTCTCCACCATAAGCCGTCTCCAGCAACTTCGCACAGCCATTGAAGAGGAGTGGACCAACATTCCACAGGCCACAATTGACAATCTGATAAACTCTATGCAAAGAAGATGTGTTGCACTGCATGAGGCAAATGGTGGTCACACCAGATACTGACTGGTTCTGAGTCCTCAGACCCCCAATAAAGCAAAAAAATGCACATTTCAGGGTGGCCTTTTATTGTGGACAGTCTAAGGCACACCTGTGCACTAATCATGATGTCAGATCAGCATCTTGATGTGGCACACCTGTGAGGTGGGATGGATTATCTCAGCAAAGCAGAAGCGCTCACTATCACACATTTAGACAGATTTGTGAACAATGTTTGAGAGAAATGGTACAATTGTGTATCTGGAATGAATTTTAGATCTTTAAGTCCATCTCATGAAAAATGGGAGCAAAAACAAAAGTGTTGCGTTTATATTTTTGTTGAGTGTATTAGTTAAATTACAGAGAAAAGAGTATTGCACATGTAGATACATTAACAATGTTTACACTCAACACACATTTTTTACTTACACACTGAGTAAAAGGTGGTGTTAGCCATTCTGGAGAATGCCTGTCTCATCACTTTTTTTTTTAAATCATTGAATATCGCCTCACGATAAAAATCCGGTCTTACAGTTTTTTCCGATTGCTAAAGCACAATGGGCACAACTAAAACCACATGTGCAAAACTCTTAACACAGTGTGCACTACAGAAGTCCATGTGTTCCAAACTGTGTTTCATTTTTCATTAATTTCACACAAAATGCATAAAGTAACCACATTTACCAAAACTCAAGAGCTCTTCTACCATTCATAGACAACAACCTACAAAACACTGTGTATTTCTGGCAAAATGTTCAATTGCTAAGACACTGTTTTCAAAACTCTTAGGAACTCATTCAAAACAAAATATTGGATTCTACATTTACCTTATTGAAGTTGTGGAAGAATATTACCAATAATATGACTAATATGTAAAATAAATTGCTTATTGAATTTCAGCTAAAAGCACGAAACTTGAAAAATAAAATATTACAATTATTGTTTTACGTAATTGTTCCGCCTGGATAGAAATCGAAGGGCAAGAAACTCTCCTGTGTTTGTAGTTGTCAGGGATAATGTGGCGTTCCACTGAATCTCAGACTGTTTTGCTGCCCTAAACATACCTCCATACAGAGAAAAAGAAAATACACGCAAGATACAATGTATATCACTGTAAAATGATATACTCAATGCTGAAGATAGGGAGGAACCTAACAGTTCTCACCCACTCTGTATGAGAGATTATACACTATTACATTTAGTTTTTTTTAGTTTTTAGTATGTATTACAGCCCTGGAAAAAGGAAACTCTTGAAACTAAACCTAACAATCCCTTTTCAAAACAGTTTTTAGCATCAAGATGATACACACATGCACCATTTGAATTACTCATTTGAAAGCAGCAACAGCACGTGGATGTGCTTTATGCAAAACACAGATGTTTTTAGAACTTTGTAAGGTTTTTGAATTTAAAAATATCATACAGACTTTTTGAAATATGTATATACTAGCCTACTGTAAAGTTAATCTAGACACATACAAATAAAAATAGAAAAGCTTCAAAAAGCACATTGCCTTATCCACATCGCATGCAATGCCATCCTCTGACTAGCAAGTTGAAAAATATTGCCTGTTGTCCAGTCCAAATGTCCTAGTTATGGAGCTACTGTGTAGCAAGTCAGGTTGCACTCACTCATTGTTAGGCCATGAGATACTGAATCAAATTGCTCTGTTTTCATTTACTCTTGTTTCACCTAAACAATTTGGTACGGTCAAATGAAAATATGTTACTCTTACAGTATTTTCTAATGAAAGTGTTTTATTTGAAATCACTCAGATCATTTATACTTCAAATATTTTAAATATCAAAAGTTCATCTTTTATGTTTTGCTGCTTGTTGTTAGTGTTTTGTAGGTCTGTGTGTTGTGTGTGTCAATGTGTGTTTTCCATTGTAACATGTTGCCAGTGTTTGCACCAGTGAGCTTGTTTTGAGACATGTATGAAGAGTTTTGTTGCTGTGAGTGACTTTTGAAGGCAAAATGAACTGAATTGCACAGGTGCATTTTAGTGATGCACACTGTGTTAAGAGTTTTGCACATGTGGTTTCAGTTGTGCCCACTGTGCTTTAGCAATCGAAAAAAACTGTAATACACAGCCTAGGCTAAGGAAACTGGGATGTAAAAAAGGGTATGTAAACAAAGATGTAAACATGCCTGTTCACAAAGGCTGTGTATTAACACAATATTTTTTCAGTTCCCACACAGTACGGACTAGTAATGGATGGTGAGGAGATATTCACTCATTTTGACAAATAGTGATTTCGACAACAAGCATTCCCCAGAATTGCTGACTCCATCTTTAACGGGGCACACTTCAAACTCTTCATTGAATGTGCATCGTTGTTTTTTCATATCCTGTTTGCTCGAGTGCTTTGCCTTAATTAGACTGTCTGGAAGTGTCGGCCATATAATTAGCCACACTTTAATTTTTGTCTGTGACCAGGCCTGCACTATAGTGCTTCTGTCTGTGTTTCCAGGTGTTTGGCCTGGGGTCCGTGGCCCAGGTCGTGACAGGACAGGGAGAGTTTGGACAGTACATCAGCATCAACCTTGGTTTCGGTCTGGGTGTTGCCCTGGGTTGTCACATTGGAGGGAAGGTATCAGGTATGCCAGCTGACCTTTGTAAAGCCTACAATGAAGAATCTTTAAAAAAGTCATCAAAAATTGCAATCACCTGACGCACATTTATCATGCTCTTTTGCTCTACCAGGGGCTCATATGAATGCAGCGGTGTCATTCACAATGTGCGCGTTTGGTAAACTCGGGTGGAAGATGCTGCCTGTGTATGTTTTTGCCCAGCTGTTGGGGTCTTTTCTTGCAGCGGGGACAATTTATGCCATCTATTATGGTGAGGGCGCACATTGCATGTCCAAGCACACTACAAACCGAACACCTGTATTGTTATAGACTCTTAAAGCCTACAGCTATAATTCTCCTTACCTGCATTTCTACTGGAATTCATAAATCTGAGTGTCTTGTCTTTTCAATATTGTTTTCATTTGCAGAAGCTATACACACCTACTGTGGCGGAAACCTGACTGTAACTGGTGTAAAGGCCACAGCTGGTATCTTTGCCACCTATCCTGCACCTTACCTCTCACTGCTGGGTGGATTCATTGACCAGGTAGCCATGAAGCCGAATTCAATGGATACCATATAATCACTACCCTTACAAACACCATTTTCTCTTTGGTGTTTATTTATACATTGCTACCTTGAAAAGTGATTATATGCTAAGTTGTTGCTGTGTGTCTGTCAGGTGTTTGGCACGGCTATGCTGCTGATGTGTCTGATGGCCCTCTCCGACCAGAAGAACAAGCCGGCGGCAGCGGGCAGCGAGCCTTTAGCGGTGGGCCTTCTGGTGCTGCTCATCGGCATTTCGCTAGGCAGCAACAGCGGCTACGCCATCAACCCCACCAGAGACATCGCACCCAGGGTCTTCACTGCCATAGCAGGCTGGGGGACTGACGTGTTCAGGTAGGATGTTGTGGGTTTAAGGGGAGAGGCCTTTTTTGGTGTTGCTAAATGCCACTTAAAGCTATAGTGCGTAACTTCAGCCGCCCCCACGAGGAATTCTCTGTAATTACAACAACACTGCAGGCGCATCTACATGACGTAAGCCTATACTGTGATCGCGCATGGATTTTATACTTCCTGCTGTAAGTCCAGTTTTTTCCACAATTGAAAACATTTCTTGTCACACGCGGTGACACCAGTTTATAAACACTGTCCTACTAAGACATACAGAGAGAGTTTTTGTGGAGCTTTGGCGATGGCTTGAATGTAACCGACATTAATTTATATGAAAAAGTTACGCACTGTGGCTTTAATTATTCTTGTTAATTATTAAATGACCCATGTAGTTTTTACACACATTAAAATGGTATTGCTAGTTGTTTATAAGGATGCACATGGACCAAAATGCTTGCTTTAAAAATGTATGCAAATACATTGCTATATTTTTCAATATACACCGGATCACAGTTATCTGTCTTTTATCTGTGCAGGGCTGGAAATGGGTGGTGGTGGGTGCCTCTAGTCGCCCCCCTTATTGGAGGAGTATTGGGTGCAGGACTCTACAAGGTCTTTGTGGAACTGCACCACCCACCCGACTCTGACCAGGGCAATGAGCTGTTGGAGGAGGAGTATGCCCCGCTGCAGAAACAAGAACACTGTGCCAATGTCTGTGTATGAGGACTCCTGCCCCGCCATGCCCAAAACTATATAATGTATCCATTGTAAGGTTATGAAGGTATCTGTATGCAGTTAAAACATTCCATGATGACAAAGGGTTTAAAAAAATGCACCAAAAACAAATGGCCTCAAAGGGGGTAAAGAAGGACTTTCACAAAAGTAGAGATTGGATCAAATGGTGTTTAATATCTTGAGCAATTTTAAAAATCATGAGTCTGTTTTTAGCAATTCATTTGACCATTATTGCCACATATGTGGCTCATTGTTCCGATTCATGTTAATCATAGTTATTAAAACTATATTTATGCATGTGAGATGGAAGAGGAAAAAAACACTCAAAGACTTATATTTTAGGTTGATATCATTATTGAGACAATAGCAGCTGATATAACCTTGGAAGACACAAATATAATTCAATGTGAGAATCAATGAACACTTCTAGAGCTCAGAAACTACAGCATACGTCAAGGAAAAATGAATAGCCCCAATATTGCACATAACCAAACATGCATCTTTGTGAAAAATAAACAGTAACAGCAGGAGAACACAGCTTTAAAAAGGCAGCAGCATAACCAAAGATAACATACACACTTGTAGGCGCTCCATAGCACTTTAACCAAAACCTTAATCCTACTTGTCTATTAATATGTTTGCGCAATAGAATACTTTTGGCATCAAGAGCCTTACATAGATAATATATCAGCAGATGTCACTATACAAAAATACACTAGGCCTAAACTCAGGCACATTTTTGTGTTTGCGAAGTTTTCAGAGGAGGACGACATAGGTGATGCTAGTGAGTAACTTTGACTACTGAAGCCTGGCTTGCTGATTTATTGCCAGTATTTTCTTAAGGTAACATGCAGAATATCATGGTTCAGATTTACATGCACTCTGAAATTATGTAATGCTTAATACTAAAACTCCACAGCAGTATTTCTCAATTATTTTCTGTCATGCCCCCCCTAGGGGACAGAATTTTTTTCACGCCCCCCTAAATTGAAATACTATTGAGAACCTGCCAATATTTATTTATTTATCTTTACAAAACCACTGTATGAGTTTCTGGCACGAGCATTCTGCATACAATCACCTTATTATCAGATTAGATAACAAATTAGCTGAGATAACTTCTGCAGCAAAAAAATTCAAAGTTCAGTTTATTAGCTCAATTTGTAACATTTAAACAAGACTGCTCAGTCTGTGTGAATCTCAGGACAGAGAAACAAGAGCAAATGATTCACTGAGGTTTGCATTTCATTCAAAACATTTTTAAACTGTAAACATAGTTAAGGTGTTTTTTTTTTATTATTATAGGCCAATATGCCTTCTGTGATGCGATGTTATTATTAGTCTACTTGCTTGATTTCTTTTTAAATAGCCTACAGAGACACATGTGGACATTTATTTACTGCAAAAAAATTTTTTTTTTTTTTGGTCAGTTGGAATTCAAGGCAGCCCGTGACCCCCCCCCCCCCCTCTGACAACTCACGGCGCCCCCCCACCATTTGAGAAGCACTGCTCTACAGTATTAAACGTCAACATTTTCAGTGTATCATGAATTTCAAATTGTTCTTCAGTCAAACAAGCTACTGAAACCAAGACAGTATTATGTGCACTCTTTCTTCAACTGTACAGTGAAATAAACAGAGAGATGCGTTATTTACCCTTTTCACACCTCCTTTAAAATGTTCTATATTAGCAATGGCAAAACCAAGCCCGGTGAAAATAACTACCGATATAAAATGATATATTGTATTTATTGGATATTAGTGAGTCCCTATTGGTTACAGCAGTGTTACAGTTTGTTACTACACAACAGTACTATGTGTGCTAGCATTAGCAGCACATGGTCATATTCAGTGAATTGTTTGCTATGAAATATGTTGACCTCTAGGTGTCACTGGAACACACTGTTAAATGAGGCTTTGAATAATGAATCTATTGGTGATGCAATTGGCTTGGAAGCCTCAGTGCTATATAATGCTTAATTTACCTCCATCATTAACACTTAGCATGGAAAGGTAGGCAAGATTAGGATAACATTGATGTTGCTTTTGAAATTTCTCACAGGCTAACCTAATACTTTTTTTTTTACAATAAAATTAAATGGGAGGAAAAAATAGCTAGAACTGTTTACACGCTCCAACACAAACAAGGCTATACACACACACCACACACCATTTTACATGCCATTTTACATTTTACATGTTGTCTCAACCAGCTGGTACCACTTAAGCCCTGTGTTGAACAGACCCTGGGTATGTGTCTATTTAGACATGAAGCAGCCAGACTTAGTTTTGGAAAACATGTTGTCCTGGAGCGAACAGCTTCTAACACACCATGTCCAGCCAATAACAGAATTGAAGACTGCTCCTTTAAGCCATGACGATTGCATAAGACAGTAGTTAGCTGGAAATATTTTCCTTGGATGGGAACTTTCTCACCGCTTTGCCCCAACGTGTCTTCCTGTGCTGCCTTGGCTCTTGGCTGAGCTGCCTGAGCTGCATGGTGTGGACTGCTTCTTCTTGGGGACAGGAGCCTTGGTTTTGCCTCTGAAGGCCTTTGTAGGATCCAGCTTGTTGAGATGGGAATCTCCAGCAGGATCTGCCATGCTGTGCTCACAGCCGAAAGTCAGTGGCTGATACAGCGATGCCCACTGCTGTAAATTTAGATAGTTAAAATTATTTAAAAAAAATCATAAATAATCATAATAAAATAATGTTCATTTGATACTGAGTCTAATTGTTGGGACGCAACAAAAACATGCTTTGTAAAGGTGACTGAAAAATATGAATGTTGTGTCTTGTTGCTGAAGTGTAAAATCAGCCTACAATGTAGTTTATTCATTGTAAAGGGAACTGAATAAAAAAAAATATATATTTCATACATTTGCAATGACTTCAAGTGTTGTTATTAATATACAGGTGAAACTCGAAAAATTAGAATATGGTGCAAAAGTTCATTTATTTCAGTAATTCAACTTTAAAGATGAAAATAATATCTTATACAGACTCATTACATGCAAAGTGAGATATGTGAAGCCTTTATTTGTTATAATTGTGATTATTATGGTTTACAGTTTATAAAAACGCCAAATTCAAAATCTCAGAAAATTACATATAAATCAATAAAAAAAGGTTTTTAAATACAGAAATGTCAGCCCTCTAGAAAGTATAATCTTGCATATGTACTAAGTACTTGGTTTGGGCCCCTTTTGCATGAATTCTTGCCTCATTGCGGCCTGGCATGGATGCTAATAGTCTGTGGCACTGCTGAGGTGTTATGGAACCCCATGTTGCTTTGATAGTGGCCTTCAGCTCCTCTGTATTGTTGGGTCTGGTGTGCATCATCTTCCTCTTGACAATAGTCCATAGTTTCTCTATGGAGTTCAGGTCAGGACAGTTGTCTGGCCATTCATGCACAGTAATACCATGGTCAGTCAACCAGTTACCAGTGGTTTATGGTACTGTGGGCAGGTGCCAAGTCTGCCTGGAAATGGAAATTGTCATCTCCATAAAGCTTGTCAACAGACAGAAGCATGAAGTGCTCTAAAATCTTCTGGTACATGGCTGTGGTGACTTTGGACTTGATAACACAGTGGACTAACAGCAGCAGATGACATGATTCCTCAAATCATCACTGATCCAAATTAAATGTTGCGTTTCATTTGGAAATCAAGGTCCCACAGTCTAGAGGAAGAGGGGAGGGGCACAAAATCCAAGGGGCTTGAAGACCACTGTCAAGTTTCAACAGTCAGTGATGATTTGAGGCACCATGTCATCTGATGGTGTTGGCCCACTGTGTTATCAAGTCCAAAGTCACCACAGCTGTCAACCAGGAGATTTTAGAGCACTTCATGCTCCTGTCTGTTGACAAGCTTTATGGATGAATTACTTTTTCCAGCAAGACTGGACACCTGTCCACAGTGCCAAAACCACAAGTAACTGGTTGACTGACCATGGTATTACTGTGTTGATTGGCCAGACAACTCTCCTGACCTGAACCCAATAGAGAAACTATGGAGTACTGTCAAGAGGCAGATGATACACACCAGACCCAACAATACAGACGAGCTGAAGGCCTCTACAAAGCAACCTGGGCTTCCATAACACCTCAGCAGTGCCACAGGTTGATAGCATCCATGCCACCCCACATTTAGGCAATAATTTGTGCAAAAGGGGCCCAAACCAAGTACTTAGTACATATGCATGATTATACTTTCTAGAGGGCCGACATTTCTGTATCTAAAATCCTTTTTTTTATTGATTTTATGTAATATTCTAATTTTCAGAGATTGTGAGGGTTTTCATAAGCTGTAAGCCATAATAATCACAATTCTAACAAATAAAGGCTTGAAATATCTCACTTTGAATGTAATGAGTCTATATAATATATTAGTTTCACCATTTAGGTTGAATTACTGAAATAGATGAACTTTTGCACGATATTCAAATTTTTCGAGTTTCACCTGTACCATGTAACACGTTTTAACTAATGATGGTTTGGTAAATATTGAGAAACAGAGACACTGTAGAAAATTAGATAACACAGGGCAGTAGCTTAACATTTTGTGGGCAGCCTTTAAACCATAACACGTGGTCTTTGAAAGAGTGATGAGACACTTTTGCTACCTTGGCCTGGGGGCTGGGGCCGTACGGGGTGAAGGCATACTGCCACTCGGGCAGACCCAGGTGGGTGATCATCAGTCTGTAGTAGGAGGTGAAAGTTGCTGTCATAAAATGCCAGCACAGTGAGCGGTCAAGGAACCAGATCTCACTCTGCTGGGCAACGACACCTTGAAAAACACAAAGCCCAAAAACTGAACAATGCAACATCTATAGATACATTGACATTTTTGTTTAGAGAAATTGCAAGAAAAGTGCGATTTGTGTATACAAACAGGACACCTGGAGTGCAGTTTTTGTAGACTAGGCACACTTTGCCATTCCCACCACAGGAATCCAGCTCAAAGATGCGGCTCCGGGAATCAAAGTGGGGTGCAGCCGGAGCATGCCCCGTCCCTGGCAGAGAGCATTAATGAATCCTGAATAAATATTTACTTTCCAATCAACGTTTCATTCATTAGCCTGCTTTCTGCACGACTGAGCACACAAACAGACCTAATCAAACCTGACGTGGTGCTGTAATTATTGAGTTAAGGCTGCGTGAGGATCTGACAGGTGAGGCTTACCACTTTCTGTGTTGTTCTCCTCCCAGTCCAAGTCAGCCAGAGAGGGTGCATTGGGTAGAGAGAATAATGCTACTGAATGGAGCAGTGGGCACAGCCTTGTCACGCTGTTAATCACCATGCACCCTAAGGGGACACACTCATCTGAAAGACACACACCATACAAGTTGTGATTGTATCACACAGCTGAAATAACCTTAAGAGCTCTTTGCATTTACCCATATCATTTAATCTTAACAGGACCCTTATGATTTGAATAAATTAAGACTTTTGCGAGAAATTATAGGTATACAACTAATACGGGCACCTACTGTCTAGTTTAACACTCCAGGTAAGTGTAAATCCATCAGTAGTCAGATAGAAATCTCGCAGGTCCTCTGGCAAAATACATGTGTTTTTCTGAAGAGGAAAAAAAGGAGGTTCATATGACTCTGCACAAGCAGACCAAATGACGATGTAAATAAGGCATGAATTGTGCACCTGTTCCCATGACAGCAGGCTCCTCTTCTCTGCAGGCTCCCTCTCTACAAACCGCACATCGCCCACACCAGGCATGTTCTCTGGCACAAGGGACACATTCATTGTATGTATTAGCTGGACAGTGTGACGCCAATCTGTTTGCTAGCTAACCAGAACGTTAACATGAAGTTAGTTGCTAATTTCAGAGCAAAAATAGTGATACAAACCGAGTATTCGAGTAATGCCAAGCGTCAGCCTTTCTGCAACACCTTTGAATGCTAAGCTTTCCTTTGTGTCTTCCATTTGGAACGTCGCACTCACAAGTTTGCACAAAACCCTGACAGCATCCTCTGCAGCTATTTGTCCTGTACCGTTTCTCTGGCTGGTGGCAACCATGGACCTATAAAGAAACAACACCACAGCAGGAAGAGAACAGTGTAGCTTTGACGCCTAATGGACACACATTTAAACCAATAGAAAGTCGTCTTTTTACCAAACTAGCCAATCGATTGGCAAGCTTTGAGAGAGAGGCGGGTCTTAAATTCCTTAGCAACGCTTGGCTCCCTGGGAGTGTTGGCGGTTGTTTCAACATGGCGGCAGCTGCGGAAAGAAGTGGAAACTCGGGGATATTTTGGATGCGTGGCGGTATGTTTACTCTTGCTGTAACACGTCAGCTTTTGTATTCTTTCTCCAATTGTACACATATAACAGAGAGCTTTAAACGTTATCGAAAGAGTCGCAGAGATGTTACTTCTGTGTAACTGCTGGAAAGTTGTTATTTCTGGGGAAGTTAGTTTACTTTAGCTAAACATTAGCATACGCGGAGCTTGTAGATTTCATCTTGAATTATGTTACGTTAACGCTACATTTTTACATTGCAACTCGGTTGTTACAGTATGAACTCTTGCTGTCATCATCACCAATTACCCTTTTGGGTTTCTTATGCAGCTACTGTACAAAGACCATATGCGAGAGTAGAGTAAGCGTTTTGTTTGTTAGTAATGTGAATTTAACAAGGCAACAACCTGTTTACCCAATTGTTGCACGCAGGACAAACGTTAGTTACGTTTGACCGAACGTTAACTTTAGTGCCCGTCTTCTCTTTGCCTTGCTAATACAGTGTCTGACGAGGAACAGCCTTTGGTGTTTGTTCCCGGTGAGTCTCGGTGACATTTTCCACCCTCTTGACAATTTCTGAACTCAGTCTCAAGTAAATATGTATGTATCTTATATACACCCTTGTTCTGCCTTCTCAATAAAACAACTGTCTCAGGAGTGGAAGGAGAGGGGAAGACTCAGACCCCATTCAATTTTGGACCGGGCAACACCAGCATCTCATCCAGTAAAAGAGGTACCAGGATGCGAGCCAGGCGTAGCTTTGACTGCAAGACTGACAGCGCTCTAAAGAAAGTTGGCTACAAACAAGGCCACTTACAAAGTGATTGCTCTGAGCTTTATACAAAGGGAAAAGTGTCAGTCCATCCCAGGGCTGCTTTAGCCACAGAGCACATCCCCTCTCCAGCCACTGGCACTTCTCACCCATCGATGCAGGTACACCATTGTTTTGTATAGGGCTTTTCCCTCCCAGGACGTACGATTAAATATTTGAATATGGATAATCTGAATACTTATAGAGAACAAAGAAAAAGTGTTGTGAAACTGACCAAATTCTATGTTAATATCTGTGAATATCTTTAACCAATTGCTAACCATTCTTTGCACAGGTAATCTCTGACACGAGCAGTACTAAGAGCCTAGTCTGTTTGAAGGACCTCTGTCCCGAAGATAAGCGCCGGATTGCAAACCTCATTGAAGAACTAGCCAGGTAGAAAATGCATTCGAACTCTAGGATGGTGTTCTAAAAGTTATTAATATTATCATAGTTCACATGAATGAATGAATGAATGAATGAATGATTTTATTTGACCATTTTGATATAAAAACATGAACAGCACTCTGTCACACATTAAAATACATAAAATAGCCAGGGATAGACACAAAAAAGCCCGAAGGCTTATTTCCATTGTGGTCCCTGTACACAAAACATACACAAAATATACACATACATAAAAATCACACACATAACAATGACCCCCACTAAGGCAAGCCTAATTATGCCTAAGCCATTTGTTTAGGGCCATTTTAAAATTGCCCAAACTCCCGACCACCTTGAGTGAATGGAACGATTTAAATTGACAACTGATGGTACTCTTTTAATTTTGTGCCTCGTGCTTTGTTGGCATGCTTAATGTAGAGCACCTATCTTAAACACTTTTTTTGTGTTCTGCAGAGTGAGCGAGGAGAAAGAAGAGTCAGTACAGCGACTGAAAGATGAACAGGAGACGTTTGAGCACAAGATCACACAGCTGGAGCAGCAGAACCAGACCATAGCACAGGAGAGAGAGAGTATCCTTTTCAAATAACTAAACAAGCAAGAACACAGCATTAGAGGAAACATGAAGGGAAGCTGATGTAGCTCTCTCTTGGGTTGTGCATGACATGTTTGTGCGAAATGTCTGGTGTTTCTCAATGTGGTGGTGTCTCTGCACATTGTAGTCCATTGTACCCCAACACACATGTTTCAAATGAAACATAGTGGTTTGGTATTGGCGGTAACATCATTGTCATGATTCATTGTCAGTTTTATGTCACTGGGTTGAGAACGACGCGTAGGAGCGCAGACTACTACCACCACCACCTATAAACATTCTAGACAGACACAACAATGTGTTCCATTGTGTGTAGAGTGTTGCATTCAAGCTCTGTACTACTATAGGAATTTCTGAAGAATCGCAAAATGTGTTTTTCCTGTGTTTTCTCTCTGCATTTCTTGCTTTTTACATGTGCTGTTGTAAATAGCAGTACTAGGTCTAAGCAGAGTGGTCAATTAATGCACTTGACCCACAGTGTTGATTGCTGTTTGGAACACTACTGTCTGTACTACTATAGCTACTGGAATAAGTGGTGTACTGTTATGAGGGAAACAGTGGTCCCCCAAGAATCCCAGTATATGATAGTTAAAATGGGTCTGATGCTACAGTCGACTGTTCTGGTGCAGTTCAGTAATTCCACTCTTTTAAAGAAATCCCTGTAGACACAGTGGTACAAAAAAAGGTGTAACACTGAAGACAGCCCAAGCGATTTCACTAATTAGCCCAAGTTCAACCTAAAGGGACGACTAATCAGTGAAATCATCCTCTGTAGTCTTTGGGTGGAATAGAAACTTGTTACCAGCTATCCACGGTACACCCTGTAACATGTACTTAAAGTTCCCCAAATGATTTATTGCAGGCTATACCGTTCTAGTGCTCTGTGTGTGCTATTCCATAAGAAAGTCGACAGGGGGCAGTGTTGTCTTAGCTAAGGGCCATATAAAGTGTTTGGCCAAGGAACCTTCAATTTGTAATACAAAAGACAGGAGAAGAAATAGAGCAGATTCATTTAAACAATCTTATACATGCTACAGTTGTCTTTTGCAAGTGCGCGTAGCTTATCCACTGTTGTGTACAAAATCAATTTCATGGTTGGAGCCATGGCCCGAACCCTCTAAATCATCTTATCATCCAAAGATGAATTTTGATATTCACTGAGAAGACTACAGTGTATTATTTCACCAGGGAGTGCTTTTTATTTTTTAACCTTCTCTGAATGTTAACTGTGGAATATCTCTCAGTTCTTCCTCACAAAATTGGTTGGGACGGGTCAACAGTGGATTCTTGAATGCTTACCAAGAGGCTAGCTAGAGCTGCAGCGAGAG
Source organism: Hyperoplus immaculatus (assembly GCA_949357725.1). NCBI lineage: Eukaryota > Metazoa > Chordata > Actinopteri > Uranoscopiformes > Ammodytidae > Hyperoplus > Hyperoplus immaculatus. Next base: position 11,173,567 of record OX442350.1, on the reverse strand, counting down.
TATGCTGTTTATTGCACCCCACAACCCACCCACTGTCTTCATAACAATTCCGCTCAGGTCAAACCAGAGCATGGCCAGCAGTCAATTTCAGTTAAAAACACTGCGAATATGAAGAGTAATTGACCCGGCTGGTAAATTGCACGATTGGCAACGGCGGCGGGGAAAATTAGGGGAAGCACAACTCAATTAAAGGCGCTTTGGCTCGGAGACTTGGCATTTACACCAAACTTCTAAACTCCATTAAAAAGGTATTTGAGAGGAAAAAGTGAACAGATCCAAGCACCCCGGGAGGCGGGGGATAACGTAGTCTCTTAAAGTGCATGCAAAAGTCATGAAGGTTCCTCTCGGGCAGAAGGTTCCGGTGTTTTTTGAAAGGTTAAGAATACACCAAAGGCAAACACACTGAATGGGAGTCTTGTCAAGTGTAATTCCATTACGCTTCAGCTTATCTTATCTTACCAAGATTCATGGTTGTCAGGGATGTAAAGAATGTAGGGCTATACCTTAGCCCCAAGCCACCGAGGATGAGAGGAAAAAAATTACCCTTGATATTTGGGGTGCTCAGCTGACATTTGGAACTGACTGACTGACACACACACACACACACACACACACACACACACACACACACACACACAGTACTGTGTTTCAGATAGGGAGGACGCCTTTTGTATTTCAAGGCATGCTGGCACGGACAGAAGTCAAGGTGGCATTATGAGGCACAGCAGGTGCTACGGCTAATGCCATTTATTGATTTGAAACCATTTGAGGGAATCCTGAGGCCATGGAGCGAAGCGAATAACAGCCGTGAAAACAACACTGAAAAATGTTACATGTTGTGATAGAAGATTGCCGGAACTAAATCAATTTTTACCCACCCAAGTTTTGGCTGACATTTACAATGTGGAGATCTGGTATTATCGAGAGTGCTTTCTGTGACAAAAAGATTAGAAGAAGATTAAGATGTTTTTTTGCTCTTTGCAAAATAAGCCCCCAATGTTCCTTGATGTCAGCCCTGTGGGCATTGTCATGATGGGGTCAGGGTGTTGTGTATCTTACCTCAATTCTAGAAAGGTGTGTTGTGGTTGAAGCCATGTGCTGTGTAAGGTGGCTAAAAAGTAGAGAAGTCTGTATGAATGAAGAGGTTGGTAAAACTATAGACTGAGCTGCTGTCATTTAAGGCTTAAGGTTAGCCTTGTAACCAAATGTCTTTATTTCAAATGGTGCCTTAGTGTTGGCGTAAGTTTCGTATAATAGTTGACTGAATTACTTTAAATGCTTAATGGAATATAATAAAATCAAATTGGACCAATTTGGTGTGCTTAATGTGTAATTAATAATGCATGATGCATTGAATCTTTGCTGCTGAATCAAAATTGAGTTGTTTTATGTACAATACATCATACAGATGCGCTTTGTACTGTTTGGGTTTTCGGCTCTGAATTGTGGGCTTGTACAAGGTAAAAGTCAACTCACGTTTGGCTAGTAACAGGCTTTTAACGTGAAGGCGCACAGGAAATGTTCTGTTTGCACACGCGCTAACTTAACTGCGGTAATCTCCTTCCGGTTATTACCGTTGGTGAAGTTTTTATAGGTAGAATCGCTGCACAAGCACAGATCCCGAGGAAACATATCTTTCACCAGCCAAAGTGAAGGGTGGACTCAATAACTTACTTGCCTAAGACTACATTTAGGCTACCCCCATTTGGAGTGTTAATGTAGAGCCCTCTAAGCAGTGTTGTGCATCTCTCCTCTGTGTTTCAAAGACAGCCTCTCCTCATTATCAACTAGCACTAGTGCGAATGGACTTGTATTCATCATCGCACGTGATCAATTTCAGTAGCAAATGCGATCAAAACTGTCGCACTGTACAGCCCTGGCTGTACAGTATGGTCTACAATGCGTTCCAAATTATTATGCAAATTATATTTTTCTCACATTTTCCTAAATAGTCGATGCAAATGACAGTCAGTATAATTTAAGTCATCAACCGTTAAAGTATGATTCACATTTTATTGAACAAACCTCCCAATGATAACAGTATTTTTTTTCAAAAATAAAAAACTCAAAATGCACTGTTCCAAATTATTATGCACAACAGAGTTTCAAAACATTGTATAGGTTGTAAAGAACTAAAAATGGCCATTTGTTGAATTTGCAGGATGTGGAGGTCATATTTAGTGAAATCAAAAGCTATTTCAATCAAAAACATCTTAACAGGCCAAGTTACATGTTAACATAGGACCCCTTCTTAGATATCACCTTCACAATTCTTGCCTCCATTTAATTTGTGAGTTTTTGGAGAGTTTCAGCTTGAATATCTTTGCAGGATGTCAGAATAGCCTCCCATAGCTGCTGTTTTGATGTGAACTGCCTCCCAACCTCATAGATATTTTGCTTGAGGATGCTCCAAAGGTTCTCAATAGGGTTGAGGTCAGGGGAAGATGGGGGCCACACCATGAGGTTCTCTTTTATGCCCATAGCAACCAATGACACAGAGGTATTCTTTGTAGTATGAGATGGTGCATTGTCATTCATGAAGATGATTTTACTACGGAAGGCACGGTTCTTCTTTTTGCACCACGGAAGAAAGTGGTCAGTCAGAAACTCAACATACATTGCAGAGGTCATTTTCACACTGTCAGGGACCCTAAAGGGGCCTACCAGCTCTCTCCCCATGATTCCAGCCCAAAACATTACTCCACCACCTCCTTGCTGACGTCGCAGCCTTGTTGGGACATGGTGGCCATTCACCAACCATCCACTACTCCATCCATCTGGACCATTCAGGGTTGCACGGCACTCATCAGTAAACAAGACTGTTTGTTTGAAAATTAGTCTTCATGTATTTCTGAGCCCAGTGCAACCGTTTCTGCTTGTGAGCATTGTTTAGTGGTGGCCGAATAATAGGTTTATGCACAGCTCCAAACCTCTAGAGGATCCTACACCTTGAGGTTCGCGGGATTCCAGAGGCACCAGTGGCTTCAAATACCTGTCTGCTGCTCTGTAACTGCATTTTAGCAGCTGCTCTCTTTATCCGATGAATTTGTCTGGCAGAAATCTTCCTCATTGTGCCTTTTATCTGCACGAACCCGCCTGTGCTCTGAATCAGCCACACATCTCTTCACAGTACGATGATCACGCTTCAGTGTCTTTGAAATATCTATTGTTTTCATACCTTGTCCAAGGTATTGCACTATTTCATGCTTTTTGGCAGCAGAGAGATCCTTTTTCTTTCCCATAGTGCTTGAAACATGTGGCCTGCTTAATAATGTGGAACGTCCTTCTTAAGTAGATTTCCTTTGATTGGGATCACCTGGCAAAGTAATTATCACAGGCGTATGAGATTGATTCCAATAATCCAAGGTGCCCTGAGACACAATATCATACATAAGTTTTATTGAAAAACAAAAAATTAAATGTTTATGACACTTCAATCCAATTTGCATAATAATTTGGAACACGGTGTAAAATGTATTTCATGGTATTATTTGAAGGATAGACGGTAACGGTATTATATCAGGTTATATTCATTTATCTTTAAATGAATTCTTGTGAAGGGGTACACTACTTGCTATTACTGTAGGCCTATACTCTTGTATTAATAGGACATCTTACATTGCTTGTAAAATAAATACAATTTATGTTAACAAGTAGTGCACACTAACACAAAATTGAATAAATTATCAAAATTGTTCAAGATGTGTTTGACTCATCAAAAACCAAAAAGTGTTACACTTGCCCCCATTCTGTCATTTATTGTGCAATCTGCAATGTTCTGCTTTGTGGATGGGTAGGGGAGGGGGTCATCAAGGCTTTGTTTTTATATGTAAAGCACTCTGCTGACTTTTTGTGCATGAAAATTACTCTATATGGTAAGTTTGATTTGACTATGACTCACTGGGAATGCTGATGATGCTCTGGTGGCATGCCTTTTCTTTTACAATCAGTTTCTGGTTCTATCATCTCTTAACTTTTATTTCAGTTTAAGCTCCTTGTGTGGTGTTTATTTTTTATAAATACTAGCGGACATGAAAAACCACGCACACACAGAACAGCTTCCGCGAGCGGACAAGCTTCATCGCGAGGACGCATTTCTCACCAAGCTGTGAGTGACGAGCGCACCCTGGCCCTTTCTAGGCGCGCGCACGTGTTCAACACTCGCTCACGTTTGTAGTTTGACAGACTGATCGCTCTTTATTTCATGACTGGATAAAGCTTTTCCGCTCGCGGATGCTGTTCTGTGGACATCGCCAGGAGCATTTCTCACCGCGATGTGAGTGACGAGAACGAGCCCAACCTTCTGGAGGCGCACATGCACGAGAGGTTCAACACTCGCTCACGTTCGTAGTATGACAAACTGATCACTCTTTATGTCAGACTTTTATTGAATGGCAATGCAAAGCATTTATTTTTGTGAATGGCACGGCAGCATTGTCATGGATGTATTGGGCACGTGCAGGCTGACGATGACGCAGCGGCCACCTGCTTTCATTGTGTGGGAGCGCTTATCAATGCTTTATAACTGCTATACCGGTAACATGGTAGAGTCAAAATACACATCGTAGTGCAACTTCAAACCGGTGTACCGTCTTTACCGTTTATACCTTACACCCCTAATGTCATGTGTAAAGAATCAGAAATTACACAGCTTTGTCTGTGCTCTTTTTTGTGATCCTAGCAAAGAAGATCCCTGAAAATAGTTGTGATTAGAAAGGTTCTCCCTCTTTCTACTCTTGGTGTTTGAAAGGCATTTTCAAAATAACTGTGAGCTGACGTGGGAGTTATTCTCTCCTCCAGATTCCGTAATATTGAAGTAGTTATGTAAACTGTCTTCTTCTATTAATTCCCTGTCATTGCTTCCTTACACACACATCCATACCCATCAGTCTGCACCCCCATTTCTCTCACATTCATGCTCGGGCTCAATCTGTCTGGCACAGTGTGCTAAAGCAGGCTTTAAAATATTCCCCCCTTCTGTGCAAATTTGTTCCACCTTGAAGTGGATTTCATTATTTCATTTGAGCCCCAGCCTGACAGGGAAGTGAATCATTTTGACAGGCCCCGTCTGAAGCCTCTTCAGCCCAAGCCCTTGATTCAGAGTATTTTTGGAGCAGGGGGGAGGAGTAAGTCATTGTTGGCACTTTGCAGCTCTGATGTAAACTAGGGGTTTGCCGAGTGCTTGGCCCCCATTGGCTGGTGTCCAAGGCTGTGGAGGGAGCATGTTTAGTGTGGCGACCGGCAGAGAGGTGGAATCTTATCAGTGTCGCTCCACTCGCTTCAGATTACCTAGCGCTGGCTGTCCGGTGACTGTCAGCCTGTCAACACTTTTACACATGTTACCTTCGTTTATGGCATTGGGATGTTATGATGCTGCTGCACTGTTAGTACTACAGCACACCTAGAATTCATGTATGTGTCTTGGTTTGTGGGTCCCTACCATACTGAATTTGTATTCCAGTGTACATTAACATATATTTGTGTCTATTAGAAATCACTTGTTTGTAGGCATGATGAATCATGCCCACATGGGGTTTTATATGAATCTGGTGAAATATGAGCAACATACAATTTTCGACCCAACACACAACTCTTTATCTCTGACTGAGGTGAGGTGTAGCTGTACCATAAACATATTCAGTATCTCCCCTTCAAGACCTTGATTCATACTGCATAAATACACCTACCAGCACAGGTTTACATGATGCGATGTCCTTGTGATGTCCTTAAGCTTTCCATATAAAACTCCTTCCATGGACATTATCAATGCAGCTGTAGGGGAGCCATAGTTAGATGGAAGCTTTCCTCACATTTTCCCCAATGTTTATAGCAGCGGCTGCTGCATTGCATTTGTCTGGTGTCTGGTCCTCAATTCAAAGTCGTCTCTGCTCTCTTTTTTTCCCTTCGTTTCATTTCCACAAACTGATTGAAGTCTCCCAAACAACCGAGGTGTTTTCTTATGGAGTGTTCCGCCAACTATTCCTTCAATAAGACTCTACTTTGAACTTTGATTTTCTCTTCAAATAGGGACTTTTTTTTTCAAACGGATACTGAGAAACTCATCAGCTGGGGGGAGCAGGGCCACCCACAATCATAAAAAAGATATGTCCTGCAGGAACACACTTTAAGGTCAGCTTGGGTGGGAGTGTGTGTACTACTTGCTTTATTATAGTGCGTGTGTGTGTACTTGCTTTAGTGTAGTGTTTGTGTGGGCTGTTTACAGTGCAGGTGGGGAATTTGTGTCTCGCTGTGTGTGTGTCCTAGAAAGAGTATGTGGTTGATTATTGAACGTGTGTGAGTGTCTGTGTGTAGTCTCTCCATTTTTGTGCTCATTATCTTTGTATGTGCTCGTGTGGTGTGGTGCTGCCACTGTCATTAGTGGGCTCCTGAGGCGCAGCAGTAGCTTCGCTCCAGATTAGTTTTCTTGTGTCTGCCAGCTCTCTGTCTGGCAGATAGCCTGGCGTGGCACTGCCCGACTCAGCTCAACACAGCTTGGCCCGACCCAGATGGTGAAAGCTCCGTGCCACAACAACAACTTTGATTTTTCTGGCCTATTCTCCCCCCTCTGTTTTCAACTTTTTTCTGTGCTCTCTACTTTTCTGCTCCATTGTGCAATTGATTGCAGTAACAAGCTTTTAATGCTGATTGTCAATCTAAATCCATCATCCATCTTTCTTTCCCAACTTTTTGTTTATTTGGTTGTTTTGTACAAAGTTTAACTGCTCAATAAAAGCACACAGGGATTTCACTTCTAAATGTCATGTCTCATAGCTTAGCTCTATTTCACTTTTGAAAAGTGAAATAGTTTTACAGATATTTAAGCCTGTGTGTCTCTAAGCCACACTATTTAATAAGACCAATTGTGTATTCTTCTCAGCTGAATCCAGGGGAGGCTTTTAATGTTGTAGGCTAACCCCTGGAACACACATCCTGCGTCTACCTCTGGAGTGCGTCGGCGTCCGTTACTGCTGCCTCTCGCTTTTTTCGGCCACACATGGAACCTCTCAACCAGTGCTGCTGCTGCAGCGCTGCTTTTAAAAGCCCTATCTTTCTATATAGAGTTTTCATAGATAATTCCCAGGGACACACCAGGAAAAGGTGAAACTACAGCGAAAGCTGCTGGTATGAAGTCAATATGACTGTCAATGGAGTATTTCTCTATCAGTTAAAGCAGATAGACACACGTCTCTCCGAAAAAATAGGCGAGCCTCCTGAGGTAAGGTGTAGCGTCGCTGCAGACTCGCCTCCGACGGCCGTCGCAGCGCGTCCGAGGTTGGATGTGTGGCCGCTGTTGTGTGATTACACGGTCGGTGCAAAAAAGTCAGACGCAGACGTGCAGTAAAGGTAGGATGTGTGTTCCAGGGGTAAAGTTCAGTTCAATTCTGTTGTGGTGAGTTTACTTGTTATTTACCGTTTGTTAGTTACTTAACACTTGGTCCTCCAGGCCTGCAGCAGCAGTACAGAGAGTGTCAGGAGCTGCTTGGGCTCTACCAACAATACCTTTCTCAGCAACAGGCCAAACTCAACCAGTCCATTGCCCAGCTCAGTCAGGCACCATCCCAAAGCAAGGTAAGCTCTAATGGGATGGAGTGGGTGTGCATGAGGATGTAAGTGCTTCATGCTGTGTAACATGATGGGCCTGATCCTGCGTGAGCCATATTCAGAGAACACCATTGTTTGCCATCAGTTAGGCACAAAAACTATCTAGAGGAAACTCATGCAACAGCACAAGGTCCCATGAACAAGTGCCATAATGCCATGGTTTCGATTTGACTACAACATGATGTAAACTCTCTCAAGGTGACACTTCAGAAGCCAAGATGCCTCTGTGGCTTCAGACTCTGTAAGAATAGATGACTCGGCCAACCTCATTGTCCTGCGGTTGCTCTGAATAATGTGTGTTTGCCTGCTCTCTGACCCCCAGCACAGCCTCTTCCCCATTCAGCTATAAGATGGGTTTTCCCCCCCAATGTTTATCTCATTATGTTCCCGACCTTGGCTTACCTGCCAGTTATGTTCAGTTGAAAATGTTCCTCTAATCCTTGTGGCCACTGTCTAGTTTACACCTTTTTGAAGGATGATTTGTATTTGTGCTGCTAATAGACCCGGCCCTCCAATAACACCATGTCCATACAAGCTGCGTAGTGAAAGCAGCAGCAGCAGCTTGAGTCCCTGCGTCAGTGTCTACAAAGGATGTGTTCTGGCATAGTACTGCTTTGCACGTCACCCGCATTTTGGCAGCGCTCGGAGCCCAATACACAGTCACTGTAGTTACGAGCCCAAAAGTGGAAGAAAGTTGACTTGAAGACTAAAATGAATGCTTCTGAACTCGGTAACCCACATGAAGTGCAAGGAATATGTGAGCTCCTGTGGAACAGCTCCCGCAAGCACACTGGGACAGCTCTAACTGCATATTGCAACATGCGCAAATTAGGCTGGTTAGCGACTCCTAATTCACTATTGGTAAATGTCCATTCATAGCCCAGCTGTACATTAGGGTTTTATGGAGCGGCCTCAACATTTGTTGGCTGAAATGCTCTTTTTCAGAGGCCTCCTTAATTGTCCAAAATGCATTAATTTTCCTCTTTGTTCTCTGTCCAGGTGCTTAGTAGTGAGGAAGCCCCCAGCAGAACATCTACCAATGGCTCACTCTGTGATGGTTCATACCTCGGCCTTGCGGCTACCCGAGCACAACGGCCTCTGGTGCATAGAAGTGGTGGGGGAGGAAGAGGAGCACAGCAAACCTTAAGCGCCGCTGCCTCTTCATCCCATACTGAGTGCAGTCCAACAGGTGGGCCGATCAAACAACATAGGAGTCACAAAAGGCAGTGCAGACCCCAACACTCCCAGTCACACCAATGCCATGGCAGTGGTCAAGATAGTGGCTATGGAACACAGCAAAGGAGAAGTGAGGATGGCTCTCGTCTAGAGAATTGCCACCACGGCACATTTAACCAACATGAGTGCGAAAGGTAAAGTAATTCCTTCATCATACACTTTCCTGCAGTTCAAATCAACTCTCAAATCAATTCAAATCCTTCTGTTATTTGAGTTAGTTACATGATAGTAAGCATCTGAAAAGAGTTAGACATATTATATCAATCCAAATTAAAGATGTTGTCATTTCAGTTTTATAAACTTTACAGAAATTTGGTATAGATGAGGCGGCTATGCTCTTGCACATCCTATGACACATCAAAGGGATAGTTCAGTGTCTTTGAAATGGGGTTGTATGAGATACTTATGCATAGTTAGTCTGTTACCTTATGGAGTTGGCTGTCACCGCAGTCATTTTAAGGAGTTAGGGAGAAATGTTGCTGTTGCAGAAGTCAGCCTTGTACTGTTGCAGAGGGGGCCAGCCAAAAAAAAGTTCACCAAATATATATTGATGCTTAGCTAGAAAATAAATATCCTCTCAATTGCACACTACATGTAGGATTTTTCTACTGCTGATTTGCAGACTGATACGCTGCGATGCACCAGTGTGAGTTGGTGAAGTAATACATGGCTGAACTATGCTTGAAAAAAGTGCAAAAGTAAAAGGCTGTCTGCTGGTGCAATGCAGCGCATCAGTCCACAAATCAGCACGGAAAAAAAACAACATTTAGTGTATTAATTAAACGGATATGAATTTTTTTAAGGTAAGCAATTATATATGTGGCAAAAAAAAAGATTTCTGCTGGCCCCTTCTGCAACAGTACAGGGTGACTTCTGCTACAGCGACATTTCTCCCAAACTCTTTATAGTGACTGTGCTGATCACCATCTCCATAAGGTAACAGACTAACTATGCATAAGTACCTCACACAACCCCACTTAAACAATACTGAACCATCCCGTTTGGTATTTTGAACGAATCATGGCAGTTCTCTGCTCGACCGTTCTATAAAAACATTTACTCTTACCATGTAGACCGTTTGATACGACCACGCCCACACAGTCCGGTCAAACGGTCCAGACTCTAGACAATAAAATAAAATTTATAAAACATAAGAACATTTATTCTCAATCAGATTTTTTAAAATCTTATTAAGACACCCAACTTGGATATCATACATTGATTTTTTTTTTTACTATTTTAGACTAGGTTTCCAGAGGCTTTTTAGCAACATGAATGTATTTCTGCTCCACAGTGGGAATGGCAGCTGCTCAGAGGCCAAGGAAGCCCTGACCAGGCCGCTGGGTCACGAGGACTGGGAGGAGAAGAGGCACCAGCTGCTGCTGCAGAAGATGCAGTTGGAGACAGAGAGAGAGAGGCTGCACACACGGCTGGCTGAGCAGCAGGAGCAGCTCAACAGACAGAACCAGCAGCTACACCAGGCACATCTGGATTACAGCAGGTAGAATGCAGCAGTTTAAGGAGAATGACCCGTGTCTGCTAATGATCCTTCCTAACCTTTGGGGGCCATTAGTTGATAGTTACTTTTAGTATATAGTCGCTAGTTAAGGGTGGAAACTGAGTCTGCGGTTATGGAGAATGCTTGTTATCAAAATAATTTTGTCAAAGTCGCTGAATATCTCCTCACGATCTTCTACCTTTTAGTACTGTGTGCACGGAAACAAAATCCAGTGTTAATACACAGCCCAGGCTCTGTAAATGGGGCATGTTGCTATCGATGATGGGCCCTCTTTTTTTTTTTACATACCCTTTGTTTAGGCCGTGTGTTAACACTTTTTTTCAGTGAATACACAGTACGGACAGGTTCCGGATCATAAGGAGAAATTCACTTATTTTGACAAAGTGATTTTGAAAAGAAGCATTCTCCAAAATCGCTGACGTCACCTTTAATTCTGTCAAATAAGTTTCCCTTGTTCTGTGTCCTTGCACTTCGGTGTCTGTTATTGCAGACCTGAGTCCAATCTCTTTTGCTTTTATATTCTTTTTAGGTTTCAACAAGCTACTAATTCTGATCTCAGCAGTTCAAACACAAGGAACAAAGATCCTCGACCGGAGGTTCCCTCCCACAAAGATTTACCCTCCAGGTAAAACTTAAATTGCAGCCACTCAAGTCAGACACAATTTATCTCTCTCTCTCTCTTTGTCTCTCTCAACAATATATAACGATAGAGTGTAAATTGTAAGAATAGTTTTTTCTACTTCTATAATCACTCAGGCAGACACACAAACCGTACCCATCAAATACACACATATACACACGTCACACACATGAAAGCCTTCTTAGAATGTTGTGCCTTTGGTTTACAGTGTGTTTGAGGATGCAGAGGTACATTCTGCAATACAGAGCTTGCATGAAAAAACGCCACAAACTGTACCCACTCCTCTGGGAAATGGAAATGGTAAGCTTTTACTTTTAATTGATCAGAGTGATGTCCTGACAGGTCTGAACATCATCATTCAAGACTGTCAAGGATTTTCTGAAAACCCTATAGATTTTTTTGTACATTTGTATGTAAAGCTTTGTTAAAGAACTGTATATCATGTCACTTTATCAATGTTTTAAAGACTGTCTTGCTTTGCTGTCAGCTTTGCTGCTGTTGCTTCTTATATCATACCACTATGTTGCATTTCACAGCAGAGGCCTTAAAGCGGTCCAGAAAGGACGTGGCAACATCTCCTTCCCCTGCGATGCTGAGTAAGCTCAACTCAGTGCCTGTGATCCAAAAGAGCCCAGAGGCCAGGTAACATGTCTTTACTCGACATCAACAAAGCATTTCATTAAGATTCACCATTTATTCTGACAGGTTTTAGATGAATGAATCATTGCCTGTGCTATTTATTATGTCGGATAAACAGTGGGATTATAGGAAATATGGATGTATTGGAAGAGCAGCTCGTGTTTGTTAAATTCAGGGGAGCCAAAGTGCCAGCCAAAAGAGTGGATTGCTCATTGGACAGCAATAAAAAAAACAGCACAGTTAAGCACTTGAAGGATGCAGTATCCAAAATAATAATGCACACATTTAATTCTGTGATAATTTGAAATTTAGACGAGAGTATTCTTCAGGACTAACTAGGGATGGGAAGTCCTAAGTAGGTTTTTCTGTGTGCAGGCTAGTTCTAGCTTATGTTAGTTATATCTTATTTACATGCTGTTGGGCTGCAGTATTGTATAAGTCCTCTATGACTTCTTTGATAGTCTTTTTTCCTGTAGTTGTCAATGTTAACAATATTAAAACACATACATATCGTACATGTATATTGTAAGCTTTTCCTGAGCTTGCAGTTGCTGCCGTTTTAGAGGTTAAATTAGTTTTTTTTTTTAAATCTGGCTAACTTTTGGAGCTGTGAGAAGCTAAATGAAGCGTTTTTTTTCTACTGGTCTAGCTAGCGCTGTGGCCGGCATGTCAGGAGACATGCTGCGTTCCATTAGTCGGCCTAGCAGGGACCCTGCAGCAGGTGTAATTGAACAGACTTCTGGATACACACACGCAGCCCTCCCTCCTCTCTCTGCCACAGTAATGAGAGGGAGAGAGTGAGGGAGAGATGTTAAGAGTGTGTTTGAGGGAGAGTGAGGGGTGAGAGCATTGGATTAAGTGAGAAATGGGAAGCGAGGAAAGTTAGAGCAGTTTGAGATGGATGGATAGAAATGGAAATAGTGAGAAAGACGTAAGAAGGGAGAGGTGTTTTCGAGGACGGGAATGAATCACAAGCAAGCATCAGACTTTCCTAGGAAAAGGAGAGCACATTCATCATTAAATTTTTTTTTTCTTGCACCCTTACACGGAACGGCAATCAACCTGACTGTGTGTCGTCTGCTTTGTGCATGCGTACGTGGGCACACGTGCATATTTGTCTGTCTCTGTGATTCCTCCAAAGTTCAGATTGTGAGGAGCAATGTGTAACAGTGTGGCTGTAGACGCCAAAACTTATTATCACCAAATTTGATGCAGTTTATTTCCTGCCTGTCAGATTTGCTATTTTAAAAGTGGTTATAGTAAATCCGGCTCCATTCCCCCATTCTTTAAAGTAGCTAAAAGTTTACAACTTTAGAAGTTACTCTTAAACAAAGACACCCATTAATTCCAGCTGGGGACCCAAAGTATCAGATCTTATTACCATCCATTTACACTGCCAAAGCCTATTAAACTAGTTGACTACACACAGTGTTTTTTTTTATTAGCCAGTAATGAGGAATTCTGCCTCTCAGGTTCAGTTTGTGATTTTGTTGCAATATGTCTATTGTGTGTGCAACTCTTCAGATAGTTGTAACTCTTTGGTAATCCACTGATTTGGATTTGATGGATGTCAAAATATGTCTCTTTCTTAAAGCTGCTGTCCAAAACAGTGTATGAAAAATTATGAAAGATATTTTTCACTTATATTACATTTCTGTAGCGCAAGTCATCAGCGCCCCATGTTTTTTGTTATTTTTTAATTTCATCAGCATTGAATACTATAATTGTGTAACACAAAAAACATGAGGAAAAGAAATAGCTGTCAGCATGATGAACATAAAAGCAAGATTAAAAGGAAGCAGTTTCCTTTAGTCTATCCTACTGTATGATTTACCTGAATCCCGCTCTTTTACTTGGCAACAACAAGCCCCTCGTGACCATCTAATCTTAACCAATTCAATCTTGATGTGCAAATTGCAAAACGAAGCCGGGGTTAACATTAAGTGACCTTCTTAATCCTTTCATGAATCCTGTGCTAGTTAGTAATGAGACCGTTCCAGCGCACCCCGCCCATCTCATCTCCATCCTTCCTGCCATTGCCCGCCTGCTATTGATTGGTTGGGAAATTGACATGCGGGATATACGCAGTGGCCATTATAGGTTTTTTTATCTTACTGTTTGGACTGCAAATGAAAAGGGGCGCCGGGGCGAGACGGCTATCTTTAATGAAAGAGGGGAGCCAAATAAGCAGTGAAAGTTACGAGTGGGAAGAAGGTGGTGGGGAGCATAGGCAGAGGAGGTTTGTGGGAATTTAATCTGGCCATACAGAGCTAGAAAAGAGACAAATGGCATTGGTGCACTGGGAAAATAAAGCCCAGAGGTTTTTAGTACACTAAGAAAGGTAAAGTTTTATATGTCCACAAAGGACTTAGTGGTTAAGCAATATGCCTTCAAATACTTTCTGAGTAGTTATAAGACCTTGATTTTTACATATGGCCTCAGAAAGTTTGTCAGTGATTATGGCATTATCAATAAAATGTAGTCAGAATCAACTATGAAGTTACATCATACTCCTTAGGGTTTCTTTCTGTTCTACTGACGGGTATAGAAGATTGACGTATTTAAAGTGGCTACGAGGATTTTTCAGTTTTTGTTGATTCTAGCGGCGCCTTAGATCAAAAGCGGTAGTGTTTTTACAACACCAGCGCCCAAGCCCGTGCCGGCAGCACGTGCATTAGTCTAGGAAGCAAATGAAAGAGAGACCGCAGGATGCATTGCGATGAGGTAATGTACTGATATTTGACTAATGACTATCTACGATTAATAATGGTAACATGGCAATGGTGAAACATAGTAAACTATGATTTAGTACCGTTCATAAACAAGCTGTTCTGATCTGCCTGGCATAAATCATTATGTCTAAGTTTCCTAGAAATCAGGCTCGTGCGACTGCGTTCATAATTACTACATAAAAATAGCGTTGTTTTCGCTGATGGTCTCGTTTTCTGTTACAGGTCATGTATTCTCATCAGAGGAAAAAAGGAGACCATTTCATAAACATTTAAAAGTTCCTCGTAGGAGGTTTAACAGTACTTTATTGTTGGCATTGCAGCATCCAATATCCCAGGCCAGAGCCTCTTTTTTTTACTACAGTGAAAGAAACTTCTGCCCCTCTACTGTTGCCCGTGCATTTTTCCCTGTATGCAT
>OX442350.1:11133784-11156284 GCA_949357725.1 Hyperoplus immaculatus | reverse complement strand
CGGAGGGGGTAATCCCGTGTTGATACATTTTCAATAATTATGACAGGACACATAATTCTAGACTGTGCTTTATTATTGGGCTAAGCTGAGACGCATCATTCATTTAAAATTACAAAAAAAGAGTTCAGGGGACCATAGAATGGTGCAGTCTGGAGAGACAAGGGATTGGGGGGGGGGGGGGGGCGGGAGCCTAAAGCGCACTGCCCAATCAGAAGCTGAGCTCATCAGGAACCTGGCAAAGCTTAATATGCAACATTCATTTCCCCACCCTCCATATGTGCTGAAATTGGGAAATAGATTTCCAGAATACTTTGAAAACCATACAAAGTAAAATGCGATTCTGATAACTATATATAGAGAGAACTACCGATATCGGCAAAAATAAAAATAAAAATCTAACTCAATCATTTTGATGAGATTGATGAGTGCAGTTTTCACTGAATTTTGCCCTTGGTAGAGCACATCCGTTGAACAAGATCAGAGCTCGGTCAAACGATAGAAAGCGGGATGAAGGTTTTACAAATCAACACTGGGGTTTTCTCCAAGCAGCTATAGGACATTAGCTCCTCACATATTAGCAGCAACTTATAGTGACCTCAAGGCATATCCTATGCTGTGATTCCATAAATAAGTTTGTCCATAAGGGAATGTTCAATTAGGAATCTTCCCTTTTTTCACTTTGTTTAAAGGTTTCAAAATGGATAGAAATGGTAGTCAAACTGAATGAGGAATCTTCCAATTGGCATCTTTTCTTTTTTCAAACAATCTTTTAACAAAGCTCAATTTTATAATTACAAATGTATACAAGGTTTTAGTATTGCACTGCATTGTTTTGAAGAGTACAACATTAAAGTATAAAATAGATCTCTGAAGTTGTTCAAATCAGAGTTTGCCGATTCTTGAAGTGGTAACGGGATGTAGCGATACAACATAGCACTTACAAGCAAACCGATCAGTGGCAGTAATAGAGCTCGGATCTTGAATCACACTGCACAAATAAATACAAACAAATAAATAAATAAATTAACACATAAATAAATGATTCAAATCTGTCTTTGACATCAATTGGTCAATAGGAGCATTTTTCTCGAAGTGTCGAAGGCATGGTCCTGCAGACAGGAACAATGATCATCTGTGGACCACAACAGTGGCCCATGCATGTCATATAAAAAACTATTTGGTCACGTACCAACTCATAGAAAAATAATGCCATGAAAGCATGCATATTAATCTCAGACATGACTTAGAAATAAATATCTAAACAAATAGATAAATGAATCGAACCCATCAAAGTACTTTTTATTTAATTTTTTATAAAATAGGTCAATGTGTGTCTAAGTTCTAACTGAGGTCAATGCTCTCCCTGACTGTATTCTGGATAAATGCCTTGGTCAGGCCCTACAGTTTGTACCGTATCCTAGCGACAATTTTTATTATTATTTTTTTGTACCTGGTTTTATTGAGCATTATCATGTTTTCATTCATATATCTTTTTTTTTAAGTATTTAAAGTACTTTATCCAGTCCTTGTAGATAGAAGTAAAAGTCCTATAAAATATGCAAACCTATGTACAGAGGAAAAGAGAGCAAAAAAAGGAAACAATTTACAGTATATTCATCGGTTTATGTATATATTTATATATATATATTTATATTCAAACTTCTGCTCTGTTTCTTGTTTGTTTTTGAACCACTATACTTTGTTTAACTTTTTTCTCATGTAAACTTGCAGCTTAAAAGTTGGAGCAAATGAAGACGAGGTGCTTGGCATTCTAGTTCCCGGGCGGATCGTTCTTGCTTCCCGTCCATTATTTCACACGACATGGAGACATGGACTGGGTGAAAGACATGAGTGATTGCTCAAACAAGCCATTAGAAAAGCACATATCGTGTCAACACTCTTTTTTCAATTTTCCCAGAGCAAGAGGGGTGGGGGGGGGCAGTCAGAGAAGGCAATCGGGGATACTAGACATGACATTTAGCTTGGGATGTTATTGTCAGCTCAGGTGGATGCACTAACCAACCAAAAACACTGCCAGAGCAAGGTGGTCATCTGCTTTGCACCATGCGCCTTGCTCGGGGCGTTGCTATGTGGCACACATGCACACACACGCACACACACACACGCATACAAACGGTGGCGTCCTGGGTTGTGCGGTGGCGTCTTATGGCCTCTCTGGAGTTGGAAGGTAAATGTTAAATTATTCAATCTGCTAAAAAGGTTAGACACAGACACTAGGGAAACGGTATAATGAGAGGTTTATAGGGGAAAAAACTAGTAGCAGCACCCAACAGGAAGCATTGTCTTCCGAAGTGTCATATAGCCTTATAAATATTCATATGTATAAATATTCATTGAGTAATCTCCACCAGCTGAATATGTGTTGAATGCGGGCTCCAATAAATCCGAGTCTGTTGACCTTTTGCAGGTGTATAGTAGGTGTTCATTCCATTTTTTGTAGACTGTATATGAGAAACTGTATGCTAAAGCAATATGAAAACCAGCCTCCGTGATACAGCCGTTGCAATGGGTAAAAGGCTTTTGGCACTTATTGCTTCATTTTACAGTTTCATTATGATTTTATGTTTATATTTAATCATATGAGGACACATGACATAAGGCAATATACCATCTTCTAAAGGATATGCTTCATGTCAAGTATTACCAGCAGAGACCCACACATTAACTGCGGGATGGGAAGGTACATAAAACCTCCCTTATTCTGTTCAATGTGAAGTCTGCTCCCTAATTATAACATATTCATTAATATTACATTACCTTCATAACCATTTAAAACCTTAATGTCAGGTCCAGTAAGCTCAATCACTTCTTTCCTTATCAAGCCACGCCATGTCTACCCTGAACTGTACCCTAGTTCTGGCTCCAACCAGTGGAACGTGGTTACAGGTGCCCTGCACACATTGATAGTTAGTACCTGTGATAACAGATTACCTAATGCCCGCTTTTATCTGAAGTGTAATCGCATGAGTCTACAATAGTTCTAAATGTTTTTTTTTCCAAAGACATTGATGGACCAACATATCTGACAGTTTGTTATATTGGACATGCACTGAAGCTCTCTACACAGCTGAGAAATGATATGGATCTGGCTGTAGTTTTGACATCATAATAGCGCGTTGGCTGCTTGCGGTGTGTTTTTTTCTTTCTTTCTTTTTCTTTCTTTTTTTTTTTTACTCGGAGAGCACAGTGCTTGATGGCAGATTCTGCAGGTGACAAGGCACACCTTGACATGGTGACAGCCCATACGCTACATGCACTTTACTGAATGCAAAAGAGAGCAAGGGTTGTGAGACGTATTCATTTTGGTTCAAGTTTCAAAGAGAAGTTTGTGTGTGTGTGTGTGTGTGTGTGTGTGTGTGTGTGTGTGTGTGTGTGTGTGTGTGTGTGTGTGTGTGTTTGTTTGTGTGTGTAAGCTCAAAAGATATGTTTGGAATAGAGTCGAAGATAATTGTCCTTTTACTCTAAAATCATTTAGCCTGATTCTCTTAAAGCCTGCTACTGAGATGTGGCTTTTTGCATTTTCAGATAATATTTACACCCTATGTGTGCTCTCACACATGTTTCTTTTAGCAGTATATCATGTGTCAGCATATAGGTA
Source organism: Hyperoplus immaculatus (assembly GCA_949357725.1). Taxonomy (NCBI): domain Eukaryota; kingdom Metazoa; phylum Chordata; class Actinopteri; order Uranoscopiformes; family Ammodytidae; genus Hyperoplus; species Hyperoplus immaculatus. The sequence goes on along the minus strand of OX442350.1, from coordinate 11,152,665 downwards.
ATCAGAGATAGGAATGCCTGCAGTTTTGGGAGCTGCCAGATCTGCGATTCTTCCCAAGCAGAGCAATGTTTCAAACTCCAGCTAAAATCTACAAAAAAATTACAGCTCAACATAGTCAGTAGCCGTTCTATATACAGACACACATAAAATATGTGCATATAAATACATATATTTGTTTGTGATTAATATCTATTTATCCATATATACTGTATATATGAATACATTTGCTTGAATGCTTGTTATACATATATATATGTACTGCAAATATAAACAAGTTCATATATTTCAAATGTTTCTGATGTTATTCTATCTATGAGGTTAGGATGTCAAGTTAAAAAAGATAAGGCTGTGATACGGAGCAGCCCCTCCCATGCACTCGCCATCCCTCCCGAGACAAAATGAGAAGAGAAAAAAATAAACATTTTAAGTAATTGTAAACTAGCGAAGTGAGAGACCCCATTTGGTCATCCGAAATAGTTTTGCCTGTATTCAAAAAGCATATCAGCAATATATATGTATATATACATGTGTTGTATATATTCGAAATGTACACTTCTTTTAAGTGCAACCCCTCAACCAGTTGACACTGACTGAAAGAGATGCAGTGGTCCGAGTATATTAGAGCTACAAGTCCTCAGCAATAAAAACGTTTGGTCTTTTGGTCCCTAAAACAACTAAGGAATGACAGGTAAGACTCCCTGGAGACCGTTGCTATGGCTCTCCTTGGCAACGGTATCCCCTGGAAACGGACAGGCACTCCGAGCTAAAGATGGCCATCCCAAATCGAAGCCAATTTGTGTTCTGAAAATATCACATTCCCTACTTAAGTTCTCATTCCGAGAATTTCTTGTCCCTTCTTGGTTCAAGTCTTAGAAATTGGTCTTCAAAAGTCAATTGCCCCAAACTCAAACCATCTTAAAGAAAGATCTCCTATGGCAATCCTTTATTCAGTTTTTTAAAAAGTTTTGTTCTTGTTGGACTTTTGACATCCATGTAGAGTTCAGTGGGGGTTGGTCATTGTAAGTAGATTTGATGTAGTTTCTTTTACTTTTTCCCCATTCATTGTTCAAGTAAAAGTTTTGTGGTCCAGAAAAGGTAGCTGTCATTCAAGCAGGGTTTTTTTTTTTTTTTTTTTTGGGGAGGGTGAGGGGGAGGGGGGGAAGAGGTGTGTATATGTGTGCAGAAGAAAAAAGGTCCTGGGGCTAACCAGGCTGGTACAAATTCTCTCTGAGTTCCAAAGTTTTAGTACATCCAAAGGGAGTTGTCCTTGACTGGATCATCACTCTCTCTCTCTCCTCTGTCTCTGAAGCAGCCTCAGTGGTCCAGATGTTGAGTGTGCACTCTGAGTGGCGGGTAGCAAGAAGTCAACATATGATTCAGTTCAAGAAAACCTGGAAAGCACAAAAGACACACAAGTCCTTTTAATCAAGAAGTCTACTTTGTGGAAAAACTGAACAAAAAGAAGGTTTGTGAACAATGCATATTTAAGTTAAAACACATGATATTGGTGGACTGGTGTGGCTCCATGGTTGGCAATGTCGATCTGTTAGTTGGTCAGTCAGTTGGTCCACCACTTTGGTCTAGACTGAAATATCTCAACAACTATTGTATGGATTTTGATGACATGCTGTACAGCCATTTAAGGTCCCAAGGGGATGAATCCTATCCAAGTTCGACATCTCCTTTCTTTAGCGTCACAAGCGCCATGAGGTTGACATTTTAAGACCTTAGTGAAATATCTCAACAATGTATTGATGGATTGATGGGATATGTGTTGCTGGCATTGAGGATGAAACCTTTTGAGTCTGGTAAGCCCCTGACTATTCATATTGTAACAATAGCAGGTCAATGTTTTTGCTCATTCGCTATGATATCCTGGTCCTGGAAAACATTTCGTACAATCATGCGGTTTTAGGATGTATCCTAATGACTTTCCTCATGGTGACCATGAGGTTGACATTTGCCAAGACATTTATACCATCCTCATAATCAGCTGGGGCAATCATTAGTTGATTTTATATTTATTTTAAATTTTCCAATATCTTGGGTTGTGACTGAACTAATGTGGCAACACTAAAGACATTCCCAGCTTCAGATGTACTGTACTGTGTTTAGTAATAATGAGCAAATGTTAGCAAGCTAAAACGCTTAACTAAGATGGTGAACATGGCACAATATAAGTGCTAAACGTCAGCATGTGAACATTAAACACTGCTATGACTAAATACAGCCTCACATAGCTGGCAGCATGGCTGTAAGACTATTAATCTTCTTTGTTTGTAGTTGGCTCGGTTTTCTCTGAAAACTGACACTGTAAGTATTCCAACAAACTATTTGCTTTTATTTTTGTGTTTATTTTCTTGGGTTTCTCTATTGGACATTTCAAAGAGACAGCTAGTCCTTCTGGGCTTCAACGAACATCTATTACGTAAGAAAGAAGGTTTCTACATTACATTACAGAACTCAAAAGTAAAAGGGGGATTTTCTTTTCTTCCGCTATAATATCATTCCTTATGTGTCCTTCTGTTCTGTTGATACTCGCTGTATTTACATACAGATGGAGCATTTACAGGACACCTGCCTCTCTACATCCTCTCCGCCAGTACTAAGACTTCTTAGTCTAACTCCTGCTATTGATAAACAAAGATCATTTTGCCGAGACAATTTTGAAAAACAAATCTCTGCTCATCCTGCAGTGAATTAATTTCGCTCTCCGGCGGTGACGCCGTTGTAATCTCCTATGTGATTAACAATTATGTTTTATTTTTCTGTGAAATCAAAACAGTTTTTTTAATCTGGTTTTTAATGATGCAGGGGTTTTAATCGAGGTACACCTTAATGCACCATCATAGTGCATAACTTTTATATTTGACTGTAATAATAGAAAAGAACTACTGCTCGTTTAGAAGTTGGAATTTCAAAACACTGTTATGATTGTCAATCTCAGGCAAAAGCAGACAAGGGAATCAGAAAGGAATGTTCCCTGTAGCGTCTTGTTGGAAATGTTTGTATATAACTAAAGTATTGGCGCCGGGTATTTTTCTGACACATTCATATGAGATTGCGCTATTCCTCCTGCAGTGATTTGCCTCGGGACAGCGTCTGGTACGGTCCAGTTAGCTTGTGAGTGGGTGATAAGTTGCCCTTGAATGAAGTCATCAGTGGTGAATGAACGGCACCGCCTAAACTCTCAATCACACAGTTGAAGGGGGGAGACAAAGAGGAACAGCACAATTACCCGCCCGAGGGGTAATAAATGCCTCTCCCGGGGAAGCAATTCCTTCCCTGTGCAACACCCTGAACTATTTACCAATTATCTTTTTACCTATAGGCAAACATACAGGGCCACTTACTGTAAAGCTGTTCTACAAATAGAGGAGGATACATATAAGCAAATGCTACTACTACTACTACAGCTCTGTGTGTTGCATAGCTGCCATCTTGGTTGCAGATAACATTTTTTATCAACTGTATCGCTGAAAGCATACATTTGCATTATATAGTGCTAATAACAAAATATATTTAAATGTTTTACTGTCATATACTGTCCATCATCGAACCCCTGGAGATTACTAAAGGTTAGTCGTAATGAATGGTAGAATTAACATTTTCGAAATTCCTCCATCTATCAACAGAGGGGTTTAAACTTCATCATCACCAATTCTTTACAAAGCAATTTGCAAATGATCAGCCTGTTATTAGGCTATCTGCACATGTTTTACCGCAATTACAAAAGGTTACTGCCAGACAGTGCCATAAATGGGCTTTGCCACTTGAGCGTTTGTCAAAACAATAAGCCGTGGCTGTGCCTGCATTGGTTTAGTTTATCGCCTATCAAACTAATTCCCTTGTCTTTTTGCTTGAGATTGACAGTCATAAGAGTGGTTTGAAATTCCAGCTGCTAAACAAGCAGTAGTTGTATCATTTTAACAATCAAATATAATAGTTTTGCACTATGATGGTGCATTACGGTGTTTTTTGATTAAAAAGCATTATTAGAAATAAGATTAAAAAAAACTGAGTAACACTTTACAATAAGGGTACATCAATAAACTGTCAGTTAATGCTTATTTAATGCTTAATAAACATTAAGGAAGCATTAACTTACTTTTAATAACTACTTAGTTAGTGCTTAATAAGCAATAACAATGCATGAACTAACCGTTAACTAAGCGTTGTTAATTCCTAACCAAGCATTTACTAACCGTTAATATCTAAGCATTAACAGTTAGGTAATGCTAAATAAGCATTAACTAACCATTAATAGCATTAACTAAGCATTAAATCACAGTTAATTGTTGCACCCTTATTGTAAAAGTGTTACCAAAAACTCTTTAGATTTATGTTTATCGCCTATCAAACTAAAGTGTTGTGTGTTGTACTATAGTGGGGGTGGATGTGTGTACCTGTCTTTCCCTGTGTGCGGCGGCTGCCCCTGCCACCGTGGTTGGCGGCGGCTGGCTGGGGGGGGAGGGGGCGGGGGCTAGTAGGGGCGGTTGGCATCCTTTGGCCTCTTCAGCTGCACCTTGAGTCTCTTCATGCCGATCTGGAAGCCGTTCATTGATTGGATGGCAGCTTGGGCACTGCCTGGGTTGTCGAAGCTCACAAACCCTGGGGGGGAGCGGCCGAAAGAGAGAGAGAGAGAGAGAGAGAGAGAGAGAGAGAGAGAGAGAGAGAGAGAGAGAGAAAGAGAAAGAGGGATGTGGTTAGATATGGAGACAAAGGCACATTAGGGGGCTTACAATAGAATGAGTAATGGAGATGGAAATGATCATTGAGAGGAAACAGTCTGTTGTAATAATTTTCATAATATTGACAGAAAGAATGGCATCCTCTTGTTTGTAAATACTAAACTAAAAATCAAAAATGCACTAGTTGTAAGCATTGACATCACATACCATATACTACCGTAATTGATAAGCATTCATATAGCTAACATACAGTACGACAACTATAATAGCATGCGACCAAAATCACAATATGAACTTGGTGATGGGATGTAAAACCAAAACATCAACACGGTTGTGCTACTTTTTTAGTTTCCTTTTTAAAATGTTTTAATTATTTTTTATACTTCCAATTGAAAGTGAAACAGCATAACAAAACCCTGCGTTGCAATATTGCAACCTCAATCAATACAACATTAATATTGTGTTGTATTAATGAGCAAAAGCTACTCTGCAAATAGGTTGCACCTGACGGATTCTCCATTTAACATTTCTCCGCAACTCAATTCACAATTTTTCCACATAATTATACGTTTGGCTAAATTGTGCTGTCAGTGGGGCACAGGGAGACAGCGGTTCTCCATCTTAGCATGCTCCGGCAACTGTTATATTCTTGGCATGCGTTTGCTTTCGCTTACAGTAAGTTAAGAGAGACTGAGAGCCAGCATTTGCATTAGGTGTCGTAAAGAGCAAGGCTACTGTGCAGATACGACAGTGAAGCAGAACTCATTCAGATCACGGTCAGTTTAACTATTGATGTCAGTGTTATGTGAATAACACTGAAACATTTATCAAGGTAAGAAATTAGTCAGAGCTTCAAAAGAAAATGATGATTACTATTTCATGATTAATAGCATAATTCAAGCAATCACTCTCTATTCTTTCTTGTCAGCAGCAATCGGCTTTTGCACAACTGTAGAGAAACTCGGCACTGTTTTGTTTTTTTCATTTCATTCAATTAAAGGGAGGGGTGTTGACAGGTTAGGAAGGGAGAGGGAGGGGGGGGGGTGTTGACAGGTTAGGAAGGGAGAGGGAGGGGGGGGGTGTTGACTGCGGTAAAGAAGGTGATTAGTAAAAAAAAGAATAATCAGAATAAATAACCAATAATCTTTTGGTTTGGTCATTTTTACCCACCAAAGCATTTACTTTGGTTTGTCGCCCGATCCACAAACACTTTGGAGGAGATGACATTACCGAAAGGCAGGAACATCTGCATCAGCTCTCCATCCCCAAACTCCTGAGGGAGGTGGTAGATGAACAGGTTGCAACCCTCTGGTCCTGCACACACGCAGAACAACAGAGAGAGAGAGAGAGAGAGAGAGAGAGAGAGAGAGAGAGAGAGAGAGAGAGAGAGAGAAAGAGATAGAGAGGGAGGGAGGGAGAGAGAATACAAAGAGACAAGGGGCAAAGGTGAGAAAAAGAGGCAGACAGAGAGAAGCGAAAAAAAGTTTGACCGTGGCAGGAGGAGACCCCGTGATGACAGGGAGAAAATGCAAAGCGGTAAGGAGAACGAGAAAAAAGCGAGGCATTGAGTCCAGAAAATAAAGTGGATAGAATTGCATTTGTCTGAGTGAAGATGTACTGAAGGGAAAACAGCCAGTCTTCTTGATGTAATTCTTTTTTTAGCATAAGTTTGAAAAAATGTGACGTTGCATATACTTCTATGCGCCAATGGGGATTCAGCAACATTTGATCAAACCAAACTTAAGCTGAAACAATTCAGTCCATTAATCCATGGAGTGATCGACAGAAAACCAATTGTTGACTACGCCAAAATGCCAAAAAGTGTCAATCAATTGTGGGATTTTCCAGACAGCTGAGGATGTTCCTTTTCTTATTTCATTCACACTTAGGGCCTTAAAATACGACTTTTACTGATCTTTTTATTTTTTGCACCTTGATTATGATTTTTTTCCCTGTTAATAATCCTATAGTGAAATCAAGTTCGTTATAAGAACTGCCACAAAACAAGAAAAGTGCTGAGCAGTTTGTCTCAGTGTGCACTAGTCATCAGCTGGCTTTGTGAAGTCATTATGGGTGCTCGGGTGCTTTGACAGTTTTTTTTTAGCTGTAATGGAAATACTCAAAGCATTCAGCGATCCCCAAATCAAATGGCCACTAAACGCTTAAACGGTAACCTCTGGGATGCCACAGCTGTTGTGCATGATCTGCATTGTTTTTTGATTTTATTTTCCACAAGAGGGCAGTAAGTTCCCAAGCACCGGCGTCGTCCTGTGCCTGGAGGTCAGTGAGTTCATGAGTAGGTTTACAGCTCAGTTTGAAACACCCTGTAAAGCTAAGGTGAAGTTAGTTGCCCTAGCTAGGGTGATCAGAAAATAACCACTGCATCATAACCTGCCACTCTATTATTATTTTTTTCATTTTGCTTCATTACTTAATCTTAAACTAGACACTTCTTTGGATTAGAGGGACAAAAGGGAGTGCAAGCCAACCAGTCACTTCTAATCAATCTATTTGTTTACTGTCCTCTATGTTAATGTGAGATTTATGAATATTTTTCTGGAAACAGGTGAATTTTTTTTGAACGTGAATGTTTATTTAAGGACTGTATTGAAAAGTGGTTTTGAAGTCAAACAGAGAAGTAAATAGGAGTAAATGTATGCAGCGGATATAATATAAACATATGTGCATGTGTGTGTTACCTTCTCGTTGCTGTTGTGGAATGATGGGTGGAGGGTGGGGGAAGGCTTGGCTGATCTGGCCGTATGCAGCGGGGTAGGCTGCTGAGACACACACACACACACACACACACACACACACACACACACACACACACACACACACACACACACACACACACACACAAGCAGTGCGGATCAGATAGCAGTCATGACTAGAGCACACACACAGACACACTCGTATACATACAAACAATGTGATATATGCGGGGGCACAGCAGGCAATCGATCAGATAACAGACAATAGACTCTACGTGACACACACACACACACACGAACACACACACACACACACACACCACACACACACACACACACACAAACACGCTGGACACAACAGAGAGAATATATTGATGTAGTGAGCCTGGAACACTTAATGTAACAAGATCAAAATTCTTTGTACCTTCCTTCCTTTCTCTCTTTCTCTCTCTCTCTCTAACATGAATGCACACACACACACACACACACACACACACACACACACACACACACACACACACACACACACACACACACACACACACACACACACGCACACACACACACACACACAGACTAACGGATTAGTGGTGCTGTGAGAGTGACAGACAGACCTGCATACTGCTGGACTCCTGTGTAAGCCTGCTGGAGAGGATCAGCTGCAGTGGGACTTTGAGCTGCTCCACCAGGGACACAGAGAGGAGAAGAAAAAAGAAGTGGTGGAGTGGAGTGTGGATGGAGGTGTGTGTGTGTGTGTGTGTGTGTGTGTGTGTGTGTGTGTGTAGGGTGAGAGAGACGAGGCCGAAAGAGACGGATGGAGAATGTTGATGGAGGAGATGGGAAGGAGGAGGAAGGCGAGAGTAATATATAACAGGGGTGAGAGGGAGGAGGGACGGAAGGGAAGAACAGACAGAGAGGAAAAGAAGAAAAGGTTAGAGAGCACAACAGCGACGTGTCAACTCGCTTTTAGTGTATGCGGAACTGAACTCTGAATCCCCCTCTCTCTACTTTGTTTTAACTTAACGTTCCTCCCGAGTCATTTCACAATTTGCTTCACGTTTTTTTTCTTTGTAAAACTTTGAAATACCACACTTACAAAAAATACGAAACAACACAAAACAAAAAAAAACAACAACACATGGTTCCACTCTCACCACAGGAAAGGAAAAATCTGTCAGAAACTTGTACCTATTACAAACAAGTCTTATGAATAAGAAATATATACAGTGTGTTTGCTGACAATCTATTGAAGTGAGACATGTATAACAAGACAATAACAATACACAATACAATACTACGACACTGGATGCACCTGTTGCTATCACTCCACCTCTAGCAGATACAGTTAATAATTGAAATTTCCCCACATCCCAAACACACTTGTCACTACCGCAGATGCTGCACCACAATTTTACAACTGCCCATCTGTACACATAGTACATGCACATTGAGTACACCACTGAGAAAACACACACACACACACACACACACACACACGCACTCACGCAGGCACAAACACACACACACACACACACACACACACACACACACACACACACACGCACGCAGGCACAAACACACACACACACACACACACACACAGACACACACACACACATACACACACAGACACACACACACACACACAGACACACGCACACACACACACACAAATATAAACACTGATACTCCCAACTATCACCAAAAACCAAAGACATACTGGGCACACTGCGGACTAATAGCAACACTGAATATCGGCTCAGACAGCCAGGAGAAAGGAGAGAGAAGAATGGGCTCGAATACAGGTCAATCATTTTAAGCTTGTAAAACCATATAAAGAAAGAGATCCATAGTCTGTGGTTGTCTATCATCCCTTGTAAACGAGGTTATACAAGATTCAAGGTCCAGAGACAAAATGAGTCCTTCTGTGAACATCTGAGTACAGTTTCAAAGAGGAAAACTGTGAAGATCAATGCTCAATACTTCCAACACCATGAGTGAAATTACACACAATCTCAGAAATATATGCGTAGGACTTTGGGCTCCAATTTTGGTGTGTAGACACAGCTTGAATACTGAAAGTTAAGTGATGAGATTTTTTTATGCTGTTTATTTTAACTCAGCATTTTTTCAACTACTTACTAAACATTCACAAACTACAAATTGTGGGCGGTTCTTTTCCACCACAGGTTTACAAGAATCTTTGAAATTATTTTCAAACTAAAAATGTTATTGACCCGTATTTGAGCCTACAGGGACGTTGGGGGAGAGGATGGGGGGATAAGAGAGAGGGGGGAGTGCTACCTTCAGAGAGAGAAGAAAGGAAGCAGCCACCCTGAACCCCAAAACAACTCCGCTGAGCCACTCCCAAGCCGTTTTTCTCCGAGTCCTCCCTAAAAACCACCTCCTGCAACACTGGAGAGACAAGAGTGTAAAAAATAAAGACACATTTTTCTCCCACCTCTTCACAGACAAAATAACCTATCGGGTACAAGCCACGGCCAAATGACACAAGCGCATACTTAGGCTCCAGCAGCCCATGAGCACCTTTTGCCAAACACTCATCTCCTCGACATGCTGACTGTCTGTGGGCTTTACGTTCGTCTGGCCTCAAACCCCTGAACATGCTTCAAAACTATTCCTGCACCTGTAAGCTTGCAGCATGCACACTTCCCCATTACAAAGAACATGTTTGTTTCTCTGCGTAGTGTGTACAAGGACTTAAGCGTCACTCTCATTATGTCATGGTTAAAAAGGTGGACTCAGTGATTTTGGATCACACTTGTTGTCAAAACCACTTTTTGGTCAAAATCAGTGAATACACAATACAATACTACGACATGACCCACTTAATATCCGCACTGTGTGTGCGCTGAAAAAATAATCTAGTGTTAATACACAGATAGGCTCTCTAAACGGACATGAAAACAAAGGGTAAACATAGTGGGCCCACCGCAGCTAGCAACATGCCTGTTTACAAAGCCTAGGCTGTTTATTAACACTGGATTTTTTTTCAGCGCACCCAAAGTATGCATAGGTAGCGGATCGTGAGGAGATGTTCACAGATTTTGACAAAAAGTTAATTTGACAACAAGCAGACTCCACCTTTAACAGAACACACGTTGTATTCATAGTGTAAACTGCGTTACTTTATTTTATCTGTATGCCTGAGAGTTATTATGTGTGTTGTTTTGGATTCGTGCCAGTGAATTTTGCCAGACTTACCAGGGTAATGGTGTATCCCGTTGGTGAAGACAGCCTCTGTGGGAGGCTGCCCGTTTGCCTGGGGGGGCGGCATGCCAGTAAAACCATTTACACTAATGGGAGAGGGGATGCTGGTCACTGTGGGGGCGCTGATGCCTGGAGGAGTACTGCCACCTGCAGCCACGCCACACACATGGGCAAAAGACAAGAGAGAAACCGTAAGCCTCCCACTGTATTTTTTTCTCTAAGACATTATGGAGAAGTTTTTCTTTGACTGCCCACATACTAACTCTCGGAAAATGTCAGATGGGCCGGTCTAGTGGACCGATGGAGACACTAAATGTCAGGGCTGATTTCTTGTCCAAGTGTGGTCCTATACTGTGACACAACAGCCATTAGGTCTGAATCTTTGACATACTGTGTAAGAAAGAGTGAACACTGTGTGGAGGATTTTCGTTTTGAGTACCAATTATTTCATTGTCTCAGATGATTGCGCTTTATGCCACAATGCTTTATGTTCATTTGCATGCCTTTAATGCATCTACGAACATGTACAGTACAGATCCTATGTGAAAATATGCCTATTAGAATCCAGTACCCTTTCTTTCCTTGCTACTGTATTTTTCCACTGCAATGCTACAATAAGGCCTTAAAGGGACATTCAGTGTTTTATTCATTTTCCATTACACTGTTGCTACCTCTAGAATCTCATACTTTCTATGAGATTATTTATCTACCACCAGATTTAGACATTATAAACACTTATAATAGTACAATACAATAGATTGACTTAGTAAGTACAATGGGACCTGCTTTCTATAATTAGTCACTCTGATCCATTGCATGCTTTTTGTTGCCCTTTCAGTGAGTACGTATTGCTACTACGCAAAATGGAGAAAACCACCCAGCAAACACCTCGGTCGATAATATGCGTAAAAGAGACAATTCCAATGGCGGATTGGAAATACATAAAACTCCAGAATGGTCCTTTAACCATTGGTTGTTTCACATCTGTTACCTGACGTTGGGGTCATGGGTCCTCCCGGGAGTCCATTGATGGTGGTCATGTGCTGCATCTGGGCAGCAGCGAAGGCAGCCATGGGACTGAGGTAGCCTCCCTGGCCTACAGATGCCATCAATGCCGCCTGCTGCTGCACCTGCACAAACAAGGGGAAGGGGATTGTAAAGAAGGTCAAGAATAGCAGGGGTTATTAAAGAAAAAAAGGGAGGTACAACATAGTAGCTAAAAATAAAATAAAATGGTTTGATACATTTTTTTTAAAGGAGCACTATGTACCTGTGGGTATGCCAGAGAACTGAACATTTTATAAGATATATTTTCATAACTTAATAAACAAACTTTCCTTATAGGAAAATTGGTTCCCTGGAACACAGTTTGAAGTTCAGAAAGCTTCCTAATAAGTGACTGTTTCACTGTTGTTGTTTACAGCAGCAGGGCCCACAGTTTTGTTTACGAACATGTTCTAGTCTTACGTTTGGTTCCAGGTTCCTCAAAATATTATAGTTTTGATTCATGATGATAGAATTATTCAATACTAAGAATTACATGTAGAGTAAATATGTTTTGTAAAGTAACTGCAGGCTCACAAATCCCCCTACCATGAAACTGCATATTGCACCTTTAATAAGGAGGATTTTTTAAAGGAGATCCTAGGAAAAGCAATATTACTTATTGGAGGGAGCTCGTTTTTTTTCTTTTTTTCTCGATATTTCAGATTCATATGTGAGCTTGTATCGAGCACTCCATTTGCCATTTGAATATTATGGTTCAGTGAATAAATAAGTGTGAATAAAAAGAGGTTTTGTGGGGTTTAGCTTGCCTGTGCGTAGGCTCCGTAGGCTCCAAACTGCAGGGCCATAGGGTTGAAGATGCCCATCTGACCAGCCATCTGCTGCATGCGGCGGATGGTGCGCTCCTTATCCGTGTCGGCGAACTTTACCACCAGACTGGATGAGGCCCCCTGTGCACCCACCCATCCACCCACCCACACAACATACATGTGCCAGGCAGTACATGTTAGTGAGTGTGTATAGACAGAAACAAATGATAATAGAAGCTTGTATCTGCACACTCGTACACACACACACACACACACACACACACACACACACACACACACACACACACACACACACACACACACACACACATCTTCTCCTGCCAAAGCAATGGCCTCAGAGCTTTACTTGGCAACCATTGCATTGTCAAAATCATACATTCCCTTTCTGGGATTAATAAAGTATAGCTTAACTTAACTTTAAGAAGGCAATTATTAAGCACCCTGTGACTCGTCTCTTTTACCACGTGACTCACCCCTCTCACATAAATTTACTTGCACACACACACACACACACACACGCACACACACACGCACGCACGCACACACACACACACACACAAAGTAACATACACACAGTTAGTGTGTTAGTATAGTGTACTCACAGGCATTGTCTGGCTGCCGTGTAGGGCACTGATGGCTGACTGAGCTTCAGCATGAGAAGAGTATTTTACAAATGCACAGCCTAAAGAAAGAGAGAGAGAGAGAGAGAGAGAGAGAGAGAGAGAGAGAGAGAGAGAGAGAGAGAGAGAGAGAGAAGGAAATAGAAAATGAATGAAGGAAAAAAAGAGACAATGAGAACCAAGACAAGAAAAAACTGCTTAAAAGTGTATCGGAGCTTTACAGCAAAACATTGGCACTAACAAGACACAAAGTAAAAAAGTTTTCCATTCTTTGAAACGCTGCATGGCTCAGTTCCCTACTGTGTTACAGCAACAAACATCCAGTGAACAAAGCCCTCTTTGCTGCAGACCAGGGTTCCATCAGTGTTGATCAACGCTCAATACTCGGGCTAAACATGCCACTCTGACACCATTAACACATTTGGTATCGTCTGATGGGGCTTAAAATGCCACAGCGTTCGGGTGTCGCTTTACTATTGACAAGGCCCGTTGATGAATTTGAATGATCAAGTTCCCAGTAATTATTGAGCTTAGCCCACTTAGCCGAGAAAGCAGGCTGATGAGGCCTTGTTAATGGAGCTTCACGGAGGAATCAGAAGGATCAAGCTCACTGTAATCATCAGGCTTAGTTATCATCGGGCCTCATTGATTGGCTGTTAAGCCCGCTGATGAACTTCATGAAGTGAACTTGTGTAGCACTCTGACAACATTTTCCAAAGGACATTTTTCTGGCATGACATCAAGTCCCGGTGGTTAATAAGGAGGTCGACTTGATTTTTTCCCCCGCCATGTAGGTCGACTCATAAGGTTAATGGGGTTCATCTTTAAGGACTTGCTGGTTTTATATCTCTCATCCCTCCGGGTAGAAGCTTTCACATGGCATTTACTGTTGGAAAAACTACAGTATTCTTATGTAAGCGCACTTTGACACCACTCAACATGGAGAACTTTTGCAAAGTCACCAACTTTGAAAAGGCCAAATAATTTCTGTGCAGTAGCCTGTGAAAAAAGGTCTTCCGGCTCACAGTCATAAACAGCTTACAAACTCACCTTTGCTGTTTCCGTCGGGACCTCTGAGGATGGTGCATTCCTCGATGCCGCCGAAGGCCTCGAAAAGGCGCCGCACGTCGTCCTCCGACTGTTGCTTGTTGAGCATGCCGACAAAGAGCTTTCTGTCTTCTAAAAGGAAAAGGAACAGGTCACGATCAGAGGACCAGAGATGCCTTTTGATAATCTACATTTGGACAGGCTATGTTCTCTGAAATAGCAGTCAACTGGCTCACACTGAGTTGCATGCAACAAAAAAAACATCTTTACATCTTTATTTGTTTTGTATGACGCTTCTGATTTGAAACTATTTTCACATCATGCTTGGTGGGTATGATTGTTCTTAACATAGGGTTTGTGATCATAGGTCGGAGCTCAGCTCCGTTTGAGGAAAAACATCAGCAATGCAATAACAGTAGAAGGGCAATTCAAATAGCCAGCCAAATTACTCATCTGCTTTAATAGAAGTGATCTCTTTATCTACCCCACCAGCTGGTAGAACTCACTAAAGAAGAGTTAGGGTGAGTTCACAACATGCTGTGGTCTCTCTGGTTAACTTTAGATGAATCCCTGATAGACCAGTGGGTGAGACAAATGGAACAATAAATCTAGTCTTCATATCTTATGTTGTCAATAAGTTGTCAATATTTATTTACGAGAAGAAAGACACCACAGGCATTAGACGAGACAGATGCGTTGGTGTGCCTGTCCTCTCTCAGGACATCATTAACATTTAATGGAAGTCTCAGTGAAGCTTCATGGCAGGTCTGTCAAGGGAGCTCTGTTTACATTTATCAACGCGCTTGGTTGAAACAATGATCATAACACAGAAATAACATGTTATAGGCTATGCATATAAGTATGTGTGTGTGTTGTGTTAAATCCAGCAGACAACTGCATGAAAGTTGGGTTGAATGGGAAGCTAATGAACATCCCCCCCCAAAACGTGGCATCAAGTCACACAGCATCCAATTGAATTCACATGTTGGTATATTTCTCATTCATGAACAAATAGCATAGCAATCACCCTTTTTGACACATAGCAACTGCAGTTCTCTTTGAGCTTAGATGTAATAAATAAATAAATAAATAAATAAATAAATAAATAAATCTGTATTTTAGATCATTTGGTAAAGACACTGTGGACCAAAAGCAACCCATAACATAAAGCAAATTGATCTCTTTCAAATTTCTCTATAAACAAACTTTTTTTTAACGCCATCAAAAAAACATTATCAGGTCAAAATGATGGCATACATATTGTACATGTGTGAGCCTCAGTGAAATATAGCCAGACTGAGGTCCGGCATCAGTTCATTATTCACCATGACAGCGTGATTGAGTCACTGAAACAGTGTTTGAGGGAAAATGTTGAAGCTGACGGCGAAAGTGTGGTAGTGCACAACAGTAGCAGATGTGTCGGTGTGCAAGGCCGTCTGTTTGTACGTAACACAGAATCTGAGCTTTGTGGAAATGGATGTATATGTTGGGAAATTAATGAGCCTCAGTGCAATTGCCTCTGAGTGCGCGCTGAGAATGAACGCGCGCGTGTGTAGGTGATGTAAACTTGTGTGTGTACTTCGCATGCGTGCTTAGGGTCCGTTCCCCACCGCCTGTGCCTGACAGGGTGTCCTTGCCGAGTCAACAAGACTAATCTGCGCTCTGGCCTTGCACTGGGGGTTGGGGGGGAGGTGGAGGGTATTTACAAGAGTGGAGCGCACATCAGCGGTGGATGACACACACACACACACACACACACACACACACACACACACACACACACACACACACACACACACAAATCTTGAAATGTTTGGCCCATCCACCTTCTCACACACACATACACATTCACGGTTACACACCTCATTGGTGGACAAAGCCTGTAGGTCCCCAGGGAAGGCACTAATAAACATTACATCTATCTTTGGGAAAGGACATCAAAGGTGGCTGACACACACACACACACACACACACACACACACACACACACACACACACACACACACACACACACACACACACACACAAACACACACACACGCACACACACACACACACACACACGCAAATCAATATACATCAGAGTGTCAACAACGATGTAAAGTGCTCTCTCTCTCCCTCACTCACACAAACACACTGCAGACACCATATGACAATGACTTCCTGATTTACCTTTACTGTAATTTGAAGTCAGTAAGAATATTTCCAAGAATCCTAAAAAGTTTTGCAATATAACGGCGTTATTTATTTTTCAGAAAGTAACTTAGTAGACTTACTCAATTATTGCATCTTGGTATAATTTTGGGGGATCTTCACTTATTTGAGTATTTGAGCATTTGTATTTCCAAAGCTGCCTTCTCTTCTACTCCACTACATTTCAGAAGGAAATATTGTCACTCTGTTTCACTATTTCATTACATATAACTGATGGATATAGTTACTTTGACTTTTCAGATTTTTATTTGAAGTATATAGGGGAAGGTGGGGTGATTTGTGCAACTTTTTACTCAAAGTGATTTTAAAGTGAGGCCTTGACAGTTATGTCTCCAACTCAAATATGTACATATATTTCAGGATGTTGTGCATCCCTGGCAATAAAAACTTTGGATCTGGAATAAACTGTTTAAGAAATATAGCTTTCGGAAAAGAAGTTGTCTTGTCGCACAAATCACCCCACGTAGTGGGGTGATTTGTGCGTCATTGTGTCACAATGACAAAGTCACCATCATCATCTTTCTGGCCATCTGAACTCTCATCAGTGGTGTCGTTAAGTGGAATTGAGATGTCACTCTCTCCTGAGCTACTGTAGACTATCACTTTCTTTTGGTGACCAGCGTATACAGCCATGCCACTGGCACAACTCTCAGAAATGTACTTTGCACTAGTTGCTCCGTGCTTGTGGAACCAACTGCCACCTGACAAATGTGATTCCCCCTACATTTCTGCCTTTAAATCAAGGCTCAAAACCCATATGTACACCCTGGTGTTTCCTCCCCATTAACCTCTGCACTACTTACTTACCTCTGCACTACTATCTGTGTTTATGTGGATGTATGGGCTTTACGTCTTTTATTTTGGTTATTGTTATTTTACCTTCATTGTTTACCTACTGAATGCACTATGTACAGCACTTTGGACAGTGCAAACTGTCATAAATGTGCTTTTATAAATACATTTTACTTACTTACTTACTTATAACTCACCCAGGCCCTTGCGCACAAATCACCCCATCCCCAGAATTTTGGATAATAGGCATGATGCAGCAATTTAGGGTTGACATTGTGCTAACTATATAGACTCAAAGTGTAGCATACCAAAGCACTAAAACATGTGTCAAATGTTTTCAAACGTGTCTATAATTGTTCAGACACAATAATCAAAAAACCTTGATCATGGAAATTTTACTTTGAAAGGCAAAACACAGTTTTTTGAGCTTAAATGTGCTTATATCTTATTCCTTGTGTCTCCCTTCTTTACAGGATGAGTCAAATGGATGGCTCTTCTTAAATATGTGGTCACATTTCCAATTTCTTCCACGGTTTTCTAGAAACAAGGGGTTTTGCAACTTCCAAAATGCACAAATCACCCCACCTTCCCCTACATTTTAAAAGACAATTAAAGACCTATATCTGCTTGTCTTTTTTTAATTTAAGAACTTTTACTTTTTATGCTTTACATAGATATCGCTGCTAGCAGATCAGTAGCATTTCAAAGGCAGGAAATACACTCATATAATGGCATATTTTCACTGCTCCATGGATATATGGATCTGGACACTTTTTCCACCACTGCAATTAGAAAAAAATAGCAATCTGACAGAGGAGAATAAACAAAGAGACGCAGTAATAATCTCGTAATAAAAGTGTGGAGGATCAAAGTGGGCTGTGTAGACGTCCTGCTTTGCCCCTATATACTTTGCTTCCTCGCATCTGTTCCCTCTCGCTCAATCATCAATCATCCTCAGAGCTCCACCAAACTAAATAGAAGAGGATGTCGCACAATCTCTCTTCCTTTCCTTATAGGTTTTTTTTTCCAAGTCTAACACCTCTCTCTCAGCCTGTATGCTCATCTCTGCTTATCAACCTTAAACTTCTTGCTTGCCCCCCCCCCCCCCTTCCTCTACCTTTCATTTCCCTCTTTTTCTTGTGACTTGAGAATCACCCTGGTGCCAATTATTTTAACAACTAGCAAAGTTTGAAAGACTCCGGTCAAACTGCATCAATCTTGTCTCGTACAGTCCATTGATTGATGTCAGGCGCGGGTCACTACACATCTAGACATAGAAAAAAATGCACTTTAAGCCGTCCTGGCTGTCAATACGGCGCGACACGTGCAAAATACCAGACGAGAGAGACATCCACTTTTTCAGTCGGACGGATCTTGCCATTTCAAACTGCCCTTCCTTTGGCTGATACCAACTCGTGACAATGGCATTTGCTTTTGCATTTTTAAAGCCGTTTTGACAGACAATTTAATTGACCTGTTTTCTTGTTATTCTATCATGGCAAGCCACACATGTCTTGGAGTGCGCCATGTACATGCATCGGCACATATGATGAACACTGTAAGAAAAGGAGGTGAAGGCCAAGCCGGCTCCGGATGAAGGCCTGTCTACATAATGTGTTCTGAACACTGTAGGCTCTAGCCAGGCCGCGCTGTCAGCCTGTGTAGCGGTACAGGGGGCCCTTGTCTAATGGGACAGATAATGGTGAGGCTGATGTGCACAGGCAGCATGTTTGTATA
>OX442350.1:11096284-11131284 GCA_949357725.1 Hyperoplus immaculatus | reverse complement strand
GAATGTCCCCTCGTAAATTTTTAGACACAGTTCAAAATAATGTTAAGCGGCCGAGTCATTATTTTCTTTTGTCACCCAAAGATGAGCGGAGTTTCATGGGCTCCCTATCAGTGGTTTCCATTATCCCGGTCCCATAAACTGTTTCAAGGTCAGCTTTATCACCCCGCTCATAATAGGGTGAGTTAGCCCCAGCCCACTGGACAACCGATCCCGGAACAGTTGTTAAAACCAGAAGCTCACTAACACGGATAGCTCCCCTCGGACGTCTGTGCTGGTGTTAGCCAAAGCCAGATGGCATCATTGAGCGGCAGGAGCATTACAAAACACAGACAATACAACAAGCTCTCTTTAGCCTAATGCTGCCAGTATGAAAAATCATCTACATTTGATAAAAAAGGCACTGAGATGCAGAAATATAATATTAACATGTGTACACACACACACACACACACACACACACACACACAGGCACAAGTGGATAGGCTTAGATCACTAGACAAGCACGCTTATACACACACAAGCTTGGCTCAAAAACATTCTTAATCACAAATAGGCCTAAGCATCCAAATCCAAGCATGCATGGAAACATACAACACATTATAGACACAGACACAGACACACGCTATACAATAGATATGTTAATGCATCCTTGTGAGTCAACGTGTGCTGTAAATTGGCTCATCTCTCAGCATGCACACCTAATACCCCGCATGTAGCGTGCTGTTTCTCCTCAGCCTATTCATCCACGCCGTATACACCTTTTAAAAAATCACAAGCGAGTGCACACACACATACTCACAAGCAGGCTTAGCTCCATTGTTGCTGAAAGTCCACCTCAGCAGCCTTGTGTTAGTGTGGCCTTGGTGTCCTACATGATCGACAGCTCAGAAAGAACTGCGGCTACACAAATGCACGGGGCACGACCACCCACACACACACACACACGCACACGTACACACACGTACACGTACACACACACACACACACACACACACGTACACTTACACACACACTCTCTCGCTTTCTCTCTTGCTACACTCCTCTGATTATGTAACTCAATGACAGTGCTCTGCCTCAGTGCTGCCACAGACTCCCTGCTAACTAGAGGCTGAGGGAATACATGGTCTGCATACAATCTGTGCTGTCCCAAACTGGCGAGTCATTCTTCTTGGGTCTGGAGTGAATGTTTAGCGAGGCCCTCACGATGAACTCAAAATAGTGTGGGACTGGGTAGTTTTGCTATATTGGATTCCACCTTGAAATGGGACAACATTGAAGCCATTGATCTGAGTTGTGCTACTTGTGCAATCCACAAAAACACTGTTAACAATTGGAATTTCTATCCACTGAATTTCTGGATTGCACCTTGTTACGTCAAATGTTCTTCAAATACTGTTTATTGCTGGTTGCTCATGATGCTGCAAGTGCCACCATCTATAGAGTCGCACACAAACTAAGACATGCCCACACACAGTCACTCACACTCCCATCTTGTCTGGGGGGAAACAAATAATATTGAAAGTGTGTGTGCTTTACGAAACTCTGGAGAGGAGGTAGGATTTTCTCATTTTCACCCTCGTCTGGCAGATGTGTTTTTGCAAGAGAAAGAGAGAAAGAGAGAGAGAGAGTGGAGCATAGCAGTGCAGGCCAGGTCATTTCATTATCACAGTGAGAAAGCACTCCATGAAACTCTCCCAGGGAAGCAAGGGAAGGCTGCCTTCATAATATCCCTCTTCTCCTATTGTCAAAACGTGCTCTACTTTACATTCTGCACCTGAAGGCCCCTTCTTTTCTCTCTCTTTCATTCTGTCTCCCTCCCGTCTCATTGTGGTGGAGGTGTTTGTCTTTCTCTGAGCTTTGCGTTCATACACATATTTACCGATTCATTAGTGCACTCAGTGTATGTGCATCTCCAGACGTTGAGATTCTCTGCACTGGCACTCAAACTTGGACCCGCTTTCCAAAAGTATCTGCAATGTGCACAACACTCATCTTGGGATGGAAACATGCCAATAGAAACCATTAGCTGAACAAATATGGTTGTAATCCTGAGATGCCTTGGGGGAAGGCAGGCCAGGGGGAAAAGAAAACCTCAGTGGCAAGATTAGCTGAAAAACTAGAAACATTTATCAGCTATGTATGTACTAGATTTCACCAGTGGTCACAAGGAGGACAAGCTATTTTAAAAAGTATTGATTTTTACATTTATTCACATAGTCGTGGAATACCCCCCTGCATCTCCATCAAAGCTCCTACACCCCATGAAGAATTTACATTTTATTGACTTAAGTAGCCTCTTGAGTCAGAGAAGTATTTTTTTCTGTAGCTTTATCTGTAGCAAAAAAGGGGCAGCTTACACCCTTACACCACCAGCGCTACCACCGCAGACTGCAGAGAGTAGTGATGTAATGTGGAACTGGAATTGTGTGTGTGTGTGTGTGTGTGTGTGTGTGTGAGGAGGGGAATGTCATGGAACAAGATTGTGTTCGTCAGGAGCAAGATTCAGGTCAGTCAGTCAAATAGCATTGCCTCATCTCGTACTAAGTGATCCTCTTTGCAAATGCAGAGGCTAATCTGGGTGACAAATGTTTTCAAACAAGTCACTGAGGAGACAAAGTTGTTGCATTTAATATTAATTTTTTTTTAGTTCGCTGAATTTACCCTATGCTAGCAACATGCTAGCTCATGTCCTATTCAGCACCACTGAATAGGACATGAGGAGCAGTTACAGATTTTATTAAATATATGCATGACCAAAAGTATTTTCACTGCTGAATAATGTATTGACAATAAATGAAGGTAGTGGAGCAGGCTTTTTGTTTATTACGTCTGAAATGTGTTTTATTTTATGTGGTCAACTCGGTGCGTCCTATGCAGTGATGACTAACACACTGTCAGGATTAAGCAAGTAAAGTAGTTTCGGCTTGAGAATGTCAAACATTCAATGACACATTTTAGCTAGTGAGTCACAATGCTTGTATAGACATACTCCCTTTTTTTGTCATATTGGTAGAAAATAACAAAAAAATTAAAATGCTTTTTAATTTAGCATGCTATGGGAAACATCTTTTTACTTTGTACATTGTCTTCACGTTTTTTCCTAAAATACTCAGAATAGAAAGGGGTTCCCCAAGCTGTAGTCTCACAAGACAAGATGGCAAATACAACATGTTTTCAAAAATACATGTTGTGACGATGTCAATCAATGTGTTTGTCGCATGTTATTACGAAGTGATGACGTCCGTACAGGAGATAAGCCTGCTCAGACACGGGTTGTACCTGAAGCAGAGTGAGGGTAGGCTAGTGGTTATTAACTGGGGATGGAGGACAACAATGCTTCCGGGGCTACTGGTCCTAGTGTGAGAGCGCCCTGCAGTTTATCTGTAGCAGTGTTGACGAGGGCTTGAAAGTCAAATCCCACTTAAATTCCCATCTGGTTTGACCTCTACAAATGTCTATACATCTCGGTAAGTTTTTTTCTTTCTTCCCTTGCCCTGTAGTTCTTCATCCTGACATATGGCCAAACACCAAAGCTCTTCTTTGATGTTAAAGAGAAACATATTGCAGAGGGATCAGTGTCTGTGTGTGTGTGAGGGTGAGGAGGGGACTGTAAAGCAAAACATCCCAATCTCTTTCCTTTTGTTGCCTGCTCTTCTCCTTTATCCCTTCTCATCTTTACAGACAAACAGAGATGGGCAATCTGTTTCCCGTCAGATCAAGGATGAGAGGAGTATTTTCTGACTACGGGACAGCCTGGCCTAGTTGTTTGGGCTGGGATTGAGTGGCATTACCATAGCCAGGCTGAAGGGAGGGAAGCAAAATAAATATACGAGAGAGTTAAAAAAAAACATCCAGATGAATTATGAATTGGCAGACATTGTGCTTTCTTTTGGCTGCGATAACGCATCACTGAGGTGGCTACTAGAACACTGCCGTGGCTGCACGGTGCATTATGGCAGTTGAGACAGTGGCCCTTGTGTATAAATATTTCCTTATGTTTCAAATGTTGCAAGATGATGAAGCACTGCACCAAAACTTGCTCGGACAACAGCATTCACGCCAAAATAATTCTAAGGACTTCTTGCGGTCTAATCTAGAGAAGAGGTTGCATGTTAAATGGACTGAATTGGAAGTATTTTCCCTAAATCCTAACCCTGAAATCCCTCTCAGAGCAGCCGTGTGAATGAAAAATGCAGTCACCATCTTTCCCTGGCCCTGTTTCTATATGCTGCTGCTCGCTCTGTGTGTGCTGCCGCCCTGCTAGCGTCTAGCGAGATCACTACGTCTCCACATAGGCGGATGAAAGGGAAAACACACACAGATCACAAAAGGAGGCAAGCCTCCCTGTGCAACCCTCTGATCATCGCTGATTCCTTTCCTCAACATGGCTTTTACGTGCCGTTCGAGTGTACACGCAACATGAACAAAGAGGGTGAGAGACAGGCATACACGCAGGACACACACAGATACATCAGAGAGCGCGTGGAAGATCATACTTGGGAACAGCAATGCACACGTGCGACAAAATAATCAAAAATAATTTATTCTCTTTTTTGTACTTCCCGGTTAGCTTTTTTTCCCCTCTGTGCACATTAACTAGCTCGGAAAATACTTTCTGAAGACACGAAAAAGAAGAAGAAAGATTACAAAACACAGACATTTTCTAAAGCTGCAAGTTATCACACCCCCCTCCGCTCCTCCTCCACTCCTTTTTTCTCTTCTGCCTGCTAGTTGGTGGAGAACAGCGATGCTTTTCTCACATCCATTGTTTGATCCATTTCACACCAGCCCACCTCTTCTTTATCTCCTCCTGTTTTCTCCTTCTCTCACTGGCACGCAGCCCTGAACGCTCGCAGTATAGTGGGACGGCTTTGGAGCCATTTTTGAATGAGAGGTTAAAATGCAAATGTGATGCTTTCTGTCTGGTTCCCATTCTACAATTGTTCCACATCTTATTACTCCCCTCTTTCTTCTTCTTCCTAATCTTCTTCTACACAAATTCTTTCTGGAATAGAGTAAATCACTTTGAGTGTGAGATCTTTTTCTTTCCATTGACCCCCCCCCCCCCCCCACACACACACACACACTCCTGTTCCCCTCCATCTTTTCAGCGCTGCACCTGGATGAGAATCGATGTGGAATGAGAGTGGACAGGGTTTTTTTTTTGCTTCCTGCGAACACTTTAATGGGAATCGACGGTTGAAAATTCGGTTGTCACATCGTAACTGGAGAGAAAAAGCACATCATCTGCACCCCCAAATGATTTTAGCCTGTCAAAACCTGTTATAGCTTGATACCGGGTTGGACATGCACTTGTACATACGCTACACTCTCACACAGTGTAATGTGTAAATGAGATGCACTGTCACACACAGATGGCAAGGCAAGGCAAGGCAAGGCAATTTTATTTATAGAGCACATTTCAGGCACAGGGCCACTCAAGGTGCTTCACAGGGTTAAAATCAAATAAAGAATACAAATACAAAAAAAAAAAAAAAAAAAAATGAACAAATTTAAAACATGGATAAAAATACAACATTTAAATAAAAGAATTAAAACATTTTACCAAAAAAAAAAAAAAAAAAAAAAAAAAAAATGCATACACAATCAACACATTCACATTGATACACATACATACATAAAACATGAATGCACAGAGCACGTAGAGATGTTTAATTTAGCTGCTTTTGACACAAGTCTGACTCTAAAAGTCCACTGTAGGCCATGGACACAGCAGACCCATTATCACTCCCTGGCTCGATCCATCACAACAAGGGGCATTGCCAATAGAGGAGAGTGCACGCACAAGTGCAACCGAGCCACTCAAGATAGTTACATAATTATAAGAACAGCACCTTGATAATCAACAACCCTGATGTTGCCATGGGGACTATGGCTTTCACTATAAAAAGAAAGGATCTATATGCGGAGGCGGTTGAGGGCGGAGGTGTGGAGCGAGGCCGCGAGAGAAAGAAAGAGGAGAAGACAAGGAGAATGAGAGAGTGTGAGAAAATCGGTGTGAGAGGAGTGAAGGTGTCGCCAAGGGGCTGAGCAGCTCTCTGTTTATGTGCGAGTGTGCGTCTGTGTGCATAGTGCACCGGCATGGGCAACATTACAAGTGTTTCAAAACCCCTTGACTGTGTGCACCAAGCGTGTTTTGTTTACGTATGTGGGGATGACAAGGACATCATGTGATAGAGTTTGATAGTAAGTGAGAAGAGGAGACAGAGAAGAGAAGGGGAAAAAAGAAGCTACCTAGAGAAAGTGGACAATTTTCAGCCTCTCTCTCCCTCCCCCTCTAAGCTGACTGCATTGCCTGGGCTTTGCAGCATATAGTGAAGATTAGGCCAGACGAGAAAGCCATAAATTCTACTTTTCTCTTTTCAGAGGTGAACATAAATCATGGCTGGTACTGCCGTGCCATCACTGGGTTTTTGCTTTTCACTTATCTAATGAATAAAAAAACAAGTTCAAAAGCTGTCATATTCTGTACCGGGCAGACTACTCTCACTTCCACTCCCCCTTGACCCCCTCCCCTCCCCCCGTGCAGACACACACAGCTATTGTCCGCTTCTCCAGCCACCACTGGGGTACAGAGGCGATGAGTGGGTTTTACATAATTGGGAGTATTCATGAGCTGCATAGTACTGGACGGTGTGTGTGTGCATGTGTGAGAGTGTGAGAGCTGACTTGAAAGGCCTGTGCATGTGGAATATACCTTACTGCATATGCAAATGTAAATACAGACACAAATTGGCAAACACACCATGAATGAACTCAGCAAGGAACTTTTTATGTTCAAACACACATACAAATGGTCACATGCATGCGCTCACACTAAACACATGCATGCACGCACGCACGCACACAGGCACGCACACAGGCACACACACACAACACACACACACACACACTCTCTGTGTCATGAGGTTAGGGGGTGAGGAGATGGTGTAATGAGCTGTCACTCACAACAGCCTTCCCTTGTATTGGAAAAGGGCAGGCAGAGGGACTCAGCTATGAAAAACAAAAAATAAAAAAATCAGTCAAGATCCGGGTCATTAGATCCAGCATTACAAATTCAGACCATCAAATATTTGGGACTTACCAATGGTTGAGCCTCTAACTATAATTCAATTCAATTCAATTCAATTCAATTCAATTCAATTCAATTCAATTCAATTCAATTCAATTCAATTCAATTCAATTCAATTCAATTCAATTCAATTCAATTCAATTCAATTCAATTCAATTCAAAAGGTTGGTCTGAACATGGCCTAAGTGGACGTACAGTGATGGTGGAAACAGAGACCAAGAGTGAGGGGGAGGAAAGTATTGTACGGAGGAGGCTTGCATGCACTGTCCAACTAAAACCCTGCAATGGCTTTCCGCCGAGCATAACCTCGATAATCTCTGCTCTCTCTGAACTGCCCTGGCCTGAAATGACAGGAGGGTATAGGAACATCCAGACAGACATATGAGAGATCAGCCACCCCCTCCGCCCCCCCTCCACACACACACACACACACACACACATACACACTCCTTCTCTCGCCTGAATATTTCCATCAAATAATCACTAATTCCACACTCCCTGCCTGATTAAATATAGAAGAGGCAGGAAGGGAGGAATAACAGAGAAAGAGAGAGAGAGAGAGAGAGAGAGAGAGAGAGAGATATGTGTTGGGAACAGAGGAACAGAGCAGATCGAGGGAGGAGAAGAGAGGAGTGAGATTGGAAGAGGAGGAGTAAGAAGAAAGCGAAACAGTCAAATCTGCCTGTTGGCTCCACCAAAGAAACAACAGGGAGTTTTTCAGTAAGACAGCTCAATTGGCTCCCAGCTAGGACCCAGGTGGGCGATGTGAATGTTCTCTCACTCCCACACACTTAAGAGTCAAAAATATGCACACACGCGTGATTGAATGCAGTATACACATACGCACATCATGCGAGGACTGGTGTTTGCATGTTCTGTACCAGTGTGTCTACATTCGTGCACAAGATGCACACACACAATTACGACAACACACACAGGGCAGAGGCGAATCATATTCTGTCTTTGTGTTTGTGTGAGCAGCCAACGTCTTTTTTGTGAAGGAATAATGGGCAGAATGTCAAGCTACATCTTTCTAACTTCTACTGTTATTATACTCATTCATTCTCACATATTCAAAAATGATGCCTTCCGCTATTCAGTGGCATGCAATAATGTCAAAAGCTAACTCCCTCTACATTTCCAAATCTAAGAAAAAGCCAAAATGATACTGAGGAAGAAGAAAGATTGAATAGGTGACCATGAATAGGTGCATGTATGCGGCACAGCACTTTGGTTACAATATGAAACATTCCTCCTACACTATATTTTCTCTTTTAACTCTCCAGCGCGGTCTCTTTTCCGTGTCTTTATTCTTAACCGCCTTTCTTTCTTCATTTACATCTGTGTCTTTTGTCAACCTCCTCTGTTTCTTTCCCTCTGCGACACTGAGGGGTTTAGCTAATGATAAAAAGAAGGTGGTCTGGAAACTGAATGTGTGAGAGAGTTTTAAGTAGCAGCAACAGAGCAGCAGCAGGTTCTTTCCTGGGGGAAGTGAGAAAGAGGGGAGGAGAGGGGAATACAATTTCATTATTAATGGAGGAAGAGTTCCTTCAAATTGAACGTGTAAATTATCTACACAGCTGCCTTTCCTTTCAAACAAGGGGAGGAGACCTGAATGAAGAAGGTTTTCATTTTCGCCTTATTCTGGTGTAGTTCGCAGCCTTGGTCTCAGCAGACATCATGAGTAGAAATGTAACCAGGAAGCTTCAAGGAGTATGTCACTCTTAAAAGGAAGAAATAAAGCATTTTTCGTCTTCTCTAAAATTGAAAATGTTGAATTCATACGCAATAACATGCACTATTGCGAAGTTGAATACTTAGCAAAAGCAATATCTGTCTAAAGGTGGCTATAGTGCATTGTCCGTTGGGGGACAGGCATGTGCCCCCAGTTGGATTTCGAATGCACATCTATTTATGCTGTTATGGTTGTGGCACAATCTCTCTTGTCAGCCGGCGTTTCAAGCAGTTACAACTCGATCAGATCAAACTCAGGCTGGCTTTTTTTGTGCAGTTTTCTACAGAACGTCTGACCCATACAAGTTCACACTTGCCAATTGTGAAGAAGATCAGATGAAAGATTGGCGAGAAACTCTCACTAATATTAGATGGAAACACACATACTCAAAGAGACATCTTAGTTAGATAAGCTTACATTAGACATCATCAGCTGCTGGTCATACAGATCAACTTAGGCTGTAGCAGCAGAACATCTGAGTGTACACAACTGAGCAAGGGTGTATTTTGTCAGGAATTCAGATTCAGCTTGTAACTTGTAAATGGGAGATTGTTATTCCATCTGTCAAACTTACATAGTCTCATTTTAAAATGCCTGTATGCAACACGGTTCCTCATCACTGAGTTCATTGAACTCTTCCCCTACTGCATGACATCAGAGTTTTTTGTTGTTTTCGAGCCGAAGATCTTCTGTTCACATGCCATGCTCCCTTGGTAATGATTTCAGTCCTATGCTTTGATGTACTTTGCAGGAATGATGCCCAAACACAGCGCTTCTTTCCTTTTTATCTCATTTTGTGAAACATACCCCCTTCACATCTGGCAATAAATGACTCCAATTAACTTAGAGAATATCCAGACTGAGCATAGCCACGTATAGTGCATGTGTAAATGCCCCCAAGATACACCACAAGAGTAGGTGATCCAACCACCTCTGGGATGCATTTGGCCTTAATGATGCAACACTAGCTTTAAATTCAAATACAATATAAAAGAACATTACTTTTTTTGTAACTGGGCCTCCCTTTGCATTTTAACAGATCTAAACTGTTAGTAGCTTACACCATTGACATAACCAGTAATTGCTTGGTCTATGAGGCATATCACAATTTGGAATTATAAAAAGTGCATGAACCATTACAACTTTCCACATATTTGAACGGTGCTGCGTTTTATGAGAATGAACGTTGTCAGGCTGGATATGTATATCTGCCTTTTCTTAGGAAGAGTGCAGATCAATTCAGAGCGGATCAAAGAGATGCATTTTAATGAAATGCAGAATAATATCTCTATATCAAGGAGCCACGGAGTAGAACGCATTGGGAGCTTTGGTGGGGAGTGATGAAATCAAGAATTACATCCACAGCATGTTGGGAGACCACTTTCAATTGTCAGACCTCCACCTTTAACATCCAACCACTCTGAAAACTCCCCTAGGGATATCCCACATGTCAAGTATAATGTGCTATGTTGCATGAGCTCAAGTTAAAGCTCTTATGCATCTCTGCGGTGGAGCAGCCTTTATTTTCATTACCTGTCAGGATAGGTATTATGTCATTCTTATGACAGCGCTGGCCAATATGTCAGCCTCTTTAGGCTGAGTGCATCCATCTGCGTTCCTATATATCTGACTGTAATATCTTGCTGGCTGTTGGCCAATTGAATGTTGGTCTGCCAGGGTTGCTACTGTGTCTAATTGTATCTCTCCAGCATTCTCCTCTACCCTCACCGCCCCCACGGACCTAAAAATATTGGACATAGTGATAGCAAGGGAGATGGTCCTGCCAACTTTTTTCATCCTTTGAAATCCATGAAGAGAACTGACCATTTGCACACTTCCAAATATTTCTGCGAGGACCAGGAATAATCCAAATCTATAACCAAGAGCACAAGTGTGTACCAGTGGTTGCAAAGACATTTAGCAAGGAGAAATCTATAGATATCCAAGTGAATACTCTTATGGAGGAGTGCCTAGGAATGCTGAGGCAGAATGACTTCAGGCAATAGTTTCTCCCTTGCAGAGTTAAGAGGGCCCACTGGCCCTTGGGAACAGCCTGTCACAACTAGAGAAACTCTTGCTGGAGCCACTCTGTTGAGGTTTTCAGCCGGCTCCCAGGGGGTCCCCACCACCACTTACCCGTTGAAACAAAAATCAATGGCTTAATGATCCAAAACAGGAAATAGAATGAGAAAAAAAGTCCCTAAAACAACAAAATGTCTTTTGGCAAGGGACATTCCGTCCCGGACCTTCATTTGTTTGTTGTGTGTGTGTGTGTGTGTGTGTGTGTGTGTGTGTGTGTGTGTGTGTGTGTGTGTGTGTGTGTGTGTGTGTGTGTATGTGTGTGTGTGTGTGTGTGTGTGTGTGTGTGTGTGTGTGTGTGTGTGTGTGTTTGTGTTAAAAGAACTTTGCTGGGATGGTAAGTGAGTGTATATGTGTGTGTGTGTGTCTATGCACGCGCAGCTTTGAGAGAGTGAGCTTACCCTAGCTTAGTGGCGCAAAACATATTGATTTATTGATTGCCTGTTTCACCCCCTCGCCATAGCTCTCTCTCTCTCTGCCTGTTATAGAGGCACCTGGGACTGGAGACTGCAGCAGGGACTGACAAAGGCACGTGAGGTTGGGAGAGATGGAAAGGGAGAGAGAGTCACAGAAGGAGAGAGAGAGAGACAGAAAGCAAGGGAGGGGTGTCCCATCTGAGAGTTGATCCAGCCGCCTTTTAACCAAGGCCCCTACATCATTCAGATTTATGAACTAAGGTCACGACCAAATCAAAACCTTGACCTATCTGTGAGGATGCCGATTTATAAGCATCTTGTATTGGGGACTTGGCAGGGGCTAGAATTATTCTCCTTGGCCCTGGCTTCCCTGTGGAGGGAGCTCAGGGCTAGAGGAGAGGCTGGCAGTAATTTGTGATTAGCAGACAGGTTGTGCTGTATGATATACTACCCTCGGCTGGTGCAACTCCCAGTTCAAAAGAATGTCACTGTCCCACGTCATATACAGTAAAGCTTGCTGTCTCACTAAAGCAGAGCATGCTGGGGGAGGTCAAGTTCCAACCCTGCACAGTAGGGGTTTTCAAAGATCTGCTAAGTCACATTGGCTATAGCCATTGTTAGCAGCAGGGAACCCTTAAAAGCCCAGCTGAAACAAACCGCTAGACTGCCTCAAAGTATCAGTAACACATACTGAAATGACACTTACTGGGAGCTTATTTGCAAATGCTTAAAACAGGAAAATGGCATCAAGTGCATTATGCAGCTAACAGAAACATGTGTCTCCATCGATCTGTACTCCTTCCAGTTGCTTATGACTCATGGGGGATGCTTATGACAAGCATCCCCCATGTTAGTGCAATGTCCCTTCCCAAACCTAGTCTCTACATAAATTATGGACAGGATGAAATACGAGTCCCCCGTTTCGACAGCCCTTCATTTCCCGCTCCCAGGGAGACCCAGCAAAAAGAAACACTTGCTGCCTTCCTTTTTTCCTCCCAGAACAAGAACAAGGGATGCATAGAAATGAACCAAAGTCAATTGGCTCTCAGAGACGTCAAGAAACAGAGAACATCAAAGAAGAAATCCACTAGGAAAGAATGTGCAAAGTCACAGGAAGAGAAATGAGACTACAGTTGATCTACCCCCCCAACCCCCCCTCCCCCCCCCAACCCCCCCTCCCCCCCCCCCCCCCCCCATTGCCTCCTGGTTGTCACGACTTCTTATCCCACATGCTGGTCCTGGTCTGCTCCCCCTTGGTAAATCAGGTAGGAAGGGTAGGGCCACAGGGAATAAGGCCATTCTATTCTTAAATACACGACATCCGGCAAATGCAATTACAAACCAGAGGAGGGCCAGGGACTAATCTAATAAAGCAGAGGTGGTCCACGTGGTGAAAGCCTGCCACTCGCCTGAGATGGCACGTCCGGGCTCAGTTCCCCCCCCCCCCCCTGTGGCACTGACTGACCCCCCCCCCCCCACCATGTGAAGCACTGGAGGAGGCTAGATGTATGACTGTTTTGGAGAGTACAGCAAGAAGACGTCTTTTTTTATCTTCAGCTCAAACCCAATGACTGGAACCATTCCTGAGTGATCTGTTGATTGACTGGAAGTGAACCCTACATTGTATACCATACAAAGGCATGTGTCCTTGTGTAATCTTTTAATTGTAGCAAAATGGATTTCTGGTACTTCCGATGCATGGAAAACCCTTTGCATTTGAAGACACTGTATTAAAGATACAATTTCTATGTGTTCTTTGGTGGAAAGTTTGGCTCCAGAATTCCTTAATAATACTGACTGTATAAATATACTGTACAGTGCTTTAAAAACAGAAAACATAATGGTGTTGGTCAGATCGGTCAGGTTTTGCGCACTGAGCCTGAGATGGTGAGTTGAACAAAATCTGTCTACTCAGAGGGGTTGAAGAGTCCGAATGAGTCTTGGACGTCAGCTCGTCAACCCTAGCCAACTCCCTCGGATTACAAATGAGAGGATCTGATCATGTCGACTGCGGCCAAATTCCTATAATTAAAATCACAATGGCTGAAAACACTGCAACGCTGGCTTGTCATTGCTGTGGGATGCCCACTTTGCCCTTATTAAAGGAAACCTGGAGAGGAGAGGTTAATAGCACACAGCTCTGTGAAGTGCTGGTGTAATCCTATTAAGCGATGTATATGGTACAGGTGTGCAGCAGGGTTTATATACATATATGTCACATATGTGCTACACTGTTGCTTTGTATTGCTTGCCTCGATAAAATCCAAGCGCTAGGGAATTTCCCCTCCAGGACAAAGACAACATTTCTGCAATTTCTGGTCCAAGCTCATTGCATGTTCACATTAACCAACAGAAATAAAAGGAATTAAGATTTGTTTTTAAATCATTAGGTAGGGGTCACGTCCGTAGTTATTACATATTCTTAGTTATTTGTTAACCTCTAAACAGTGACCATGAAAGCTTCCAATATGAATGCAAAACCGGTAATAACATTCCTGGATGGAAAACTTTTGCATGACATAACAAGCTCGATGGATCTTTTCAGCTTTATCATACAAGCCTGTCATACAAGGCTGGATTAACCTGTCCAGTTGATCTGAAGTTGTGCCCATAAGGCTGCACCCATACATGCTGACGTACCACCTACTAGCTATGAATGGCATATGTGCCCTGTCACCTCCAAGTTCCCTGTATTACCAATAATGCACACAGCAAAGCACAGTATAGCTTACAATGTAGTTTAATCATTTGGCCAGAGACTCAGGGACCAACCAGTTCTCATGTGCTGGGATAATACAATCTGACTCCAGGTCTTCTGTGTGTAGATTAAATCCTGGAAACTCTATTTAGAAATGTGCACCAAGTGAGCACAACATAAACTAACATCAACAAAAGACTTTCAACTACACTTTGACCCTGGATCCCTCAACAACACAGGGCCACGAGATTAGCTAACAAGGATAGATTCCATTCAGTCGATATTGCACCTTGATGTTGTAAATTCCTATAATACATTTCAATTGAACAGATTAGATGCAACTAATTGACACACACCTGTGGGCTTTTAGGACCCGTAGCGGTATGGGGCCCTGGAGTAGTTGTCTGTTTTGTCCTGTTGGTAAGTCAGCTTTGATGACACACACAGTCTATTCCAATTAGACGTGTGTTTTCCTCTTCTGGTGCAGGATGTTTAGAAGGCCTGCAGTGTGTCCAGGCCTGAATTTGGACTGTCTATCAAATATCAGATTGTTGTTGCAGATGTACCTCTGGAGGGTTTCAGATTGGTATTTAGTTAGCTATACTTTGGAGTTCTTCCTCTAACTGTATTGGTATTCAATAATGTTACGGAATGATCCCATCCATAACCACAAACAAACAGGGGAAGCGCAGTGAGCTGATATTCCAAGCAATACTTTTTTGATGAGATGTTTAAGACACTGTTGCTGTAGTTACCCAGGGGCTATTTAAACATCTCAAGTCTGCGCATACATTAAGCACTCTCGCGGTTTAGGATTTCTTTAAAAGATTTCTGATCATTATATTTTAAATTCTGATAATCAAGCATTTTCCCACTGGGAAATGTTACACTTTTGAAGTGTGCAAACACGCCTCATTTCATTGCTTATTTTAAATACAGGACAATGCTGGGCTGAATTAGAGAAGAGTTGCATTTTGTTAACAGCTGTAAACCAAAAAAGGAATTCTTTGAAAGCAAAACCCAGTTGCTCAAAACAATCCTCCACATCAAAAAGGGTCAGCTCGAGTTTAGCTTTTTAGGATTGAAAAAACGACGTGGAAAACTACAAGCATGAATTAACTCTGCGTCGGCTCTGTAGGGGATTGAGAACTAACAAAAGCTGAATGTTATTTTACTTGCCACCATTATGAGACTCATTTGAACCTGGGAATATTATGAAAGGGTAGGAACACTGCAAAGGGTATAGGCTTAGGGGACAGAGAGGAGACTAGGACGAAAGCAATCAGGGGAGCTAGAAGAAAGCAGCGAGAAAGAGCTGAGGCCAACGCAAGATGATACATGTGTGGTAATAAATGAGGAATAAAGGGAGAAAGGGAAGCAAAGAAAAAAGAGAGGGAACAGATAAAAGTGAAGCGCACTAAAAGACTCAGCTGACTTATGCTCGGCTTACTTTGAACACATTTCGACGTAATAAAAAAGAAACATGCTAATAATATTTTAAATTTGACATTTCTTTTTCCTGTCCCTCAATGACATATGAAAAATAATTAAAGAGGCGCGTAAACTCAAAAGACCTGACAAAGGGGAATTTCTGAGGTTTCCTGTCTGAATGTGTGTTTATACAACATAGCCTCTTAAAGAGAATTCTCCAGCGCTTAGTAATTTTACTAAAAAGGAAAGGAAAAAGTAATCCTGTAATCCGAGCCAATCTGCACACAGGAGGCCAAACAGCCAAAGAGCTCCCAACATGTGGGCCAGATGAACCTGCTCTCTTGGAACCTTGCCTGGACAAACAAGAGCGTAAGCTTGTAAGGGCTGTGCATCAACACACCTGACACCAGCCAGGACTTGCCTCCGAACACATGTAGGCTTTGGCATGGCCCGCGGAAATTTAGCATATTATGTTATTGAAGTTGTTCTACATTTCTTTCACACCTTTAATTAAAGCATTAGTTTTCGGTATATCCACTAGGGGGCAGATCAGCCCAGAGAACTTGATATGGATATCCGAATCTAAACCCAAAATCCCGGAAAAAAAAACGTTTTCAAAATCCCATTCTTAATAGCATAAATAACAAAAAATCCAGTATTTACCTGTTTCTGTATAGTGGCTTTTAATGAACACTGCATCCCTTAAAGCCCTAGACAATCACAAGCTGAATGTCACGGCTTAACAAAAATGATCGGGACTCAGCTCTCTATTTTGCACAATGTTACCATAACTATACTTAGCCACACTCAGGCAGGTTACTTTAATGTTATAACTGTCCATGGGCTCCATTTTACCTTGCAGACAAGTAAGCGGTAAGTCGTAAATATGCACAAAACCAATGCTCCACAGAAATGTGACAAAAGATACCATTTACACTCTAACTCTCTGGATTTTGGCTATAAGATACTCCCCAATTCTCATTGGTTGACATCATCTGACTGAGATCATCCCCGTTTTTCCATGTCTTCAGACACACAGCCCTTAAAGGTGGAGGGAGCGATTCTGGCGAATGCTTGTTGTCAAAATCAATTTTTTGTCAAAATCAGTGAATATCTCGTCATGATCCACTACTTGTCCATACTGTGTGTGAGTGATTTTGACAACAAGCTTTCTCCAGAATCACTGACTCCACCTTTACGGACAACTACCTCCATTTCACCTGTCCTCATCTGCTCCTCTGTACCTCTCCTCTTGTCCTCTTTTACTCCCCTATTGGCTCCCCCTTTCTCTCCCCCCATTTCTTCTCTTTAATGAGCGGGGTAATTAGGGTTTGGACGGGGCCAAAAGGCAGAGGGGGAAGGCCGAGGAGGGGAAGACAAAAATAAGGAGGAGAGGAGGTGGAGAGAAAGGAGGAGAGCCTTGCCAAGTCTAGCCTGGTGCTCCAGATAGCATTAGTTCTCTGCTCTCTCCCTTCCCTTTCTCTCTGACACATACCCCTACGCTTAATTAAACATGCCTCGGAGGGACGCATAAAGAGAGTGAGACCCACACAGAGTGGAGAGAGGGAGAGAGAGGGAGAGGGAGAGAGAGAGAGAGAGAGAGAGAGTGAGTGAGTTCATGTTGGCAAAGAGTCATAGGATGGGAGAGGGAAAAGTGAGGGTGATGCAAATGCAGAGAGAGAGGCAGATAAGAAGCTTGTGATGGAGTGCGAGAGAGGGAGGAGGCTAAGGGGGAAAGGTGGGGAGATATGGCGAGGAGGGCGAAAGGGTGGGTGGTTAGTGAGCCCGGGAGAGAGAGAGAGATAGAAAGAAAGAGAAAGAGAGTGAGAGATAGAGAGAGAGAGATAGATGGATGTTTGGGCGGTGGGGGAAGCTGGATGGGGTTTGGAGTGGGCCATGAGAGCCGAAGATGAGGACATCTTCAGAAGAAAAAAACCGAGTGAGGTCTGATGGAGACAAAAAAAGAATTAAAGATTGGGGAAGAGTGAGTGAGGGGGGATGGGATTACTATAATATATGAAAATAATAGCAAAGAGGCTCCCATGGGGCCGTGGAGTAACCGCTCCAGAGAAACCAATGTAGGGAAAATGGCGCCTAGAAATAATATATCTGCATCCTCGTTTCACAATTGAACTCTGAAATAGCAGAGATGCAATTTTATTTATTTATTTTAATGTTTATTTGACAGGGACAATACATACAACATTGCCACAAAAAAATGGGAAAATGTGATGCATATAAGACGTCTAGCTTCAGCTAATTTGCAGTCTTTGTCCCTGGGTCAGGCTTTAAAATACAATCAAAGATACTAAATACAATAAATGCAGTGATAGAGATACAGTGAATAATACAATTAATAGGTACCATGAGTCAATACACACAGCTGTAGTTTTACATTTCAGATTAAAACACAATTAAATTTAGCATTAAACATTAGTAAAGTGCTCTATTAAAATAACTTGAGAAACGTTAATGTTCACATTTCTGCTGCTGCTTGAACCACTGTTTAACTTTCACACTAAAACTCTTTAGTTCTGTTTGGGATTTAATCTCTGATGGTAGAGAATTCCATAGGTGTGTACCTTGCACTGAGAGAGATAATTGGCCAAATGTTGTCCTGCATCTTCGAACTTTACAGTTTTGTTTGGTTATACTCCTTGTCATTGTCCGGCAGTTGTCAGTCTTTTTAAAGATCTGAGACATTGCTTGTGGATTATGCTCTCCAAAAGGTTCGAAGTTTGCCCCTATGAAAGGACATCATTTCAATATTTGTGCCTTCTAAAGCCATGAAGTGGCTAGCTTTTGACACATACCATACTTAATTAGGTCAGTCATGCTTTAAAAACAGACAATTGTTGTTTAGAACATATAGCAACCTCCCGTGTTGAAGTCTGATGTTGTGTTGACCCATCCATCCATCCGACCTCCAGCCTTAGTGGACAGTTATTTGACAACATCACCTCTGTTAATCCTGTCCGGCCTAAATGTTTTTATATCACTTCAACACGAACATATGTTGTTTTGGGGCACTAACTAATGCTATTGATCTTAAATATGTTACCAGGATTCTCACGAGGGTGGTGGTAGAGGAAAGGCCAAGGGGTCATTAAAAACAACAGGGTTTAGTCTTTGTCAGCATGAATGTGCTTAACAGATCGCTTGGTACGCTGTGCATTAAATTATACAATATCTTAAATCTTATCTTACAAATTTGACAATAATATATGTAAGATTTTCTGTTCTTGCGGAAGTCGTAGCCTAATGGTGGGGGTCAATTTTTACAACAAATATTTTTAGTGTTCACTGTCTGGTGAGGATACATTTCAACAGAAAACATTTATGTAGTCAAAGCAATTACTTTTCAAGATACATATCATGACATTTTACATACAGTATGGTCATCCATCTCAGTCAACGGATCACCATGATAGTTGGGCAAATTACTGCATAAATTTTGGCTTTTCATCCTCATCTAAAATACATTTCTTCCACTGAGCATGTTTAAGTGTTCATCTTTCCACGGGACACACATTTATTCACAAGAAAATAGATAAATATATATACAGTATACGTATATATATATAGCCAAAACATAACTCAAGTAAAGAGAATGGGTGACAGCATGCTGAAGACCTATGACAATTAGTGGGCTTTGCTGTTGTGAGTAATAAACCAGGCTAATAACAGCACAATTATGAACGTGTAATCACATTAAGGGGACATGGAGACTAGTTTCAACCTGGTAATGATGGCATGCAATTAGAGCGCAACTGTTATCTCCGGGATCATATCAATAATTCATCACCACACATCATTTTGTCCCAAAGATAAAATCCAACGATTAATAACTAGATGCATGTGTGTCTATCGTTTGGCAGTTGACGCCACATAATTGGTTAGAACTTTTTCGGCAGTTTGGGGAAGGACTGAGTTGGAACGAGAGGTAAAAAAAACATACAGGCCAAATACTCACTAAATTTAATTAGGTGAATATCAATTGCTAGGCAGCTGTTAATGCACAACCACATATCTATCCATATGGCAGTTATAGTGGAGTCAAGTAAAAGCATCAGGAAGAAGGGGCACAAAATGGAAACGTTAGTGTCTTCAAAAGCAGATGATTTTAGAAAAAAAAATAAAAGTAAAGATTATGCAGCTCCTCAGTAAAATAGAAGTCAGGCCCTATAGCATATAGTCCTCAAATAATTTGAAAATAGCCAAAACTGTTCAGGCGAAGCAAGAAAAAAAGAAGATTTATGAAATTGACCAGTTGTGACCGCCAACTGCCTGAGGTTGTCAACCTCCATTTGAAGACATTTATTTATGTATTCTTTTGCTGCAAGCGCCGTGTTATGTAAGTCTGTCTTCGAAAAACCGCAGTTGATGCGTCAAGTTCAGTCGTTTGAGGGGGTAACACGATGATGGTGCTGTGGCCCGAGGTACAAAGGGAAACGAAAGCAACTTTCTCAGTGTTTAATTAAAGAACAGGAGCGTTGTCATCAAGAGTCAACTGCCAGTCCCAACATCTGGGTTCTGTTAAAAGAGCTGCAGATTGCACGCTGTTACGAGTGTTGTCAGATCATGTCAGTGGCCCGCCACATTGGTGAAAGGTAGGCCGAAAGAAATTAAAGAAACTAACACTCCCAGGTCCTCAGCATCGCATGGAAAAAAACTAAAGAGACAGAAGAGAGTGAAGACATGGAGATGGAGAGAGAAGAGACAGATTCACACAGACTAACAGGCTCTGCGATATTCACTCCTACTTTTAAACTTTAATGAATACAGCCCTTAAGTCATGATGTAATGAGATTAAGAGAAGAAAAATAACAGAGAAATCCCAGAGAGGGAGAGATGGAGACAGTGAAGGCGAGTGCATGAAAAAAAAATGCTGTGTCATTATTGTTGACTCATCCCCCAATGAGTAAACACCAGAATCAAACTGTGCTCACGCTGTCCTGTATATGCACATATCCAGCTATAACTCATTGTTAAATTAGTATTGATTCACCAGTATATGACTGCCTGCACACAACTTGGGCATGTGTATCAAAGGTGTGCCAGCAAGCCAATGTTGGATAGAAGAACGGAATCTGGGAAGTACAAAGTGCTATAATGTTCCGACCTCAATCTACCAGATGTGACTACTTATACTACTGTAATAAGAACAAGATGAGGATATTAAATTTAAAAAAGATTTTGTCTTCCAAAATCAATTCTGTTTTACAGTTTGCTTACTAAGCACATTTGCAGTTGCGACATCCATAAAGAATATATATGCCTGTGAACTATCCGTTGCCCAGCTTGCTTCATTGTAGTTCTCGTGAAGGGTTAAACATTGCTATGGTAGCGGGATGCCGAAATTCTCTGATGTGCAGTTAGTGATGGCACGAATACAAGAACAACTGTGTAGTAAGTATGAGTGGAGGCAGTAACCAGGGCTGAGGGGAGGTGAAGAACAGAGTGCCATCTGCACAAGCCGACACTTAAAGTATAGGAAAGCATTATTTGCTCAGAGGGAGGCAAAAGGCAAGCTGTCATTGAATGTAAGGAAGAGTCAACATCAGCATTACCTTTCCCAGTGATGAAAAACTTTACTGAGTGATGCGGATATTTTCCTCTTGGACCGACTGAACTGTCATTTATTAGCTGCCGCAGACCACATTGACTTATATTATTATTTTGGAGAAGTGCCTAGATTGAGATGCAGTTATTTAGATGTATTGCTAAGTGCTAATGCACAGTATGTCCAGTGGCAAACCTACCCCGCGTCATACCTTTAGTTGATATGATTTTTAGTATTTAGTAGTATTTTTTTTAGTATGTGTAAGGCAAGGCTGCAGGAATAGAGTCATGACATAGTTATTGCGTCATTGTGTTTGATTTATGAATGCAGTGTAGGTATTACTGTGTCTCTGTGGACGTGGTCACTCCTAGATACTATCTTAAATGCTGTCTTTGTGTTTGCCTTTCTATTGCTAGTAGTTCATTTCATATTAGCTAGTTTGAGATTAAGGGAGCTGCTATGAGTACAGTCACACTACTGGTGACACAGTTTCAAGGGGATCACTGGGAAATGCAGTGCAATAACACAAAAACAATGACTTCAAACGACCAAAGGTGCCTCAAAAATCAATAAAGCGCCAAAGAGGAATGTTAGAGTTTGGAATTAAAAATGCTCTGATGTGAATAAGTAGACATTTTAATTATTAGGGTGCAGAGAGAGAGAGAGCTATTCAAAGCAGTCTTTAAAGGAGAAAATACACACTAGCTTACCACTAAATGCTCCAGCAAGAGCTGTGTCAAACTTTTAAGTCCTTTACTGCCCAGGAAGAGGTGTTACTATTGGGTAAATGAATTATTGGTTGGACTGGATCCTTGCCAAAAACAACCTTGCTGTGGAACATGATTGTTAATTAGGTCTAGATGTGCTTAAGGGCTAACAAAACTGCACACAGGCACCACATCTCCAGCTATACAGACTTTTTCTTTGCCTTCCTTGAGTAAATTCACAGTCCAAAATCCCTCTGACTAACTGCCTCAAAATGATTTGCCCTTTAGCATTTAAAAGCAGTTAATGCATGCTTCAGTTTAGCCATCTTTCATAAAATGCTAATATTCTGTTTTGCTGCCGCTGGGAAATTCATTTGTCTGTTTAATTTCACAGGTGCCCTTAACGCACCGATCAACAACAGGCGCTGGTCGTGAAACAGGCAGCACCATCTGTGTGCAGGGAGTGCCAATGGCCCCCAAGTCTTCGCTCCTTGCCACCAAGCAGCTAAGACTCCATTAAGAAGCCCGGGTCCATGCATCTTTGGCTATCATTTATTTGGCAAAGGCAATTAAAAAAGCTCCCCCACCCAAAGACAGCATGTGTGGTAGAAGCCACATCTCCTCCCTTAATCACTGGTAGTAATTAGTTCCTGCAAGCGGTATCATTAGGTATCAGCGCTGGCGCAGTTGTCACAGCCAGCGCGTGTCTGCAGATGACAGAAAAAGGAGAGGGAAAGAAAAAAAAGAGAAAAGAAATCATCACTGTAACAGTGAATCTGGCCGAGTTAGAATCCTGTCCAAAAACATTACAAGGTTGT
This sequence comes from Hyperoplus immaculatus, assembly GCA_949357725.1. Taxonomy (NCBI): domain Eukaryota; kingdom Metazoa; phylum Chordata; class Actinopteri; order Uranoscopiformes; family Ammodytidae; genus Hyperoplus; species Hyperoplus immaculatus. The sequence goes on along the minus strand of OX442350.1, from coordinate 11,108,744 downwards.
CCCACGAGGGGAATAATCCATCAAAGTGATTTTTCTTCTCTCTCTTCCGCCCACACCCCTCCTGTTCCGCCCCCCTGTCTTCTTTGCAACGTAATCATTTTCCCCTCACGGGGTGTGACATTCATAAAGGATGCTGGTGCAGGTGCCGCATCTTGCCAAAGTTTGGGATGAGTTTTAGAGGTGTATTTACAGTGTGGGATAGCTAGAGGTGAGTTACAATGTTCCACGGCGGACTTACCCTTCTCACTGTCCTTCTTGCCTATAGTTATCTCTTGCCCTGCTCCCCTTCTTTCCATCCCACTGTTCTGACCACCATTGATGTGATTTCAAAAATACAGACATTGGCTGAACTGCCTTTGGGAGGTCCGTATCTCCAGGGTATAACACTGGTTGAGCAAAGCAACTGGATTATTCAGGTTAGGTCAAACAGGAATCATTTACTAAGAATCTGAACTATAAGCTGACCTGTGCTAAACAGCTTGATTGAGGGTACAGCATATCATGTCCTTAGCTTTCGGGATCCATCAAATCCGCAGGAATAAGGACCTTGGAAGTGGACCTCAATGGCTCTTCGCTAAGCCAAATGGACATGCTGACCCCCTCTTTGAGCCAGTCTGTACACGGCAGTATTTGTATAGGAAGGTAAATAATGTCCTCAGTAAAATTAAACTTTATCAGAGAGAGTCTGTTTCTCTGTGGAGTTCTGTAAGAGTTTTTTGGTGGCAAGAACGCAGCTGTGCGGTCCCTTAAACACCTTTGGTTTTCAGCAACAACAAACAATTCCTCATCCAAAGTTTCTAGGGAGCCTAAGTGGAAAGGTTGTTTGCTTATAGTCTTTACACATATGCTAACAAGCTGTCTGAACGTACAAACCTCATTTTCACGCAAACCTTGTGACTCATGAGTCATGGCCGCCGTTCTTTATTTTTCCTTCCTACTGCAGATTCCTGTTTCAATAACGATGCTGCACATTTCCATTCCGGTGACGTGCGAGTGTGGCGCATGTCACCGCACTTTGTCAAATATGTAGACAGAGTCAAAACACACGCGCATGCTGAAAAAAGAGGTACGGGAAGCGGCTGGAAAACAAACATCATCTGACAAGTTTGCAGCACTCTTGGTTCAGAAAGTGTGATTCCCCCTGGAATCTCAGAGAGTGGTAGCGAGGACAGGAGGTGTGGGAGAGAGAGAGAGAGACAGAGACAGAGAGACATAGAGAGAGAGAGAGTGAGAGACAGAGATAGAGACACAGAGAGCGAGTGAACGCCATCAGAGCAATTGTTCTTCCATGTGGAAAGGTGACAAAAGAAAAGCGTGAAAGGCCTCACCAAAGGGAGTGGGTTATGGAAGAAGAGGATTGAGGGAGAGGAGAGACGAGTAGGTTGCGGAAAAGGAAAAGGTGGCAAGAGAGGCTGAAAGAGAGCGAGAAGGATGTAAACATTTGAAATGGCTGTAAGCCAGCTAGTACAGTCTTTGCTGCGTAAATAACGTCAGTGCACTCAAAGGCGGTGGTTCCGATTTTTTTTTTTTAAGTCTATCTTTACCCAACGGCCATGGGCAAGTAGAGAGAGTTACTGCTCCCTTACTAACACTGCTACTCTGTAAGAAAAAAAGAAATACTAATCCATCCTCTAAAGCTAATATTAGGCCTCGGTCTACTAACAGCACCATCTTATATTCTTATTTAGCCAAATCAACACAGCAGGCTCTACTTATGTTTAACGTTTGTCCACACAACAAACCAGAAAGTGTGCCTTCACCATGGCTTGGCAAGGGAATACAGTCCAGGGAGACAAGAAAGATGGAATTATGTAAAGACTGTAGAATGCTAAATCCTCATAATTAGTTTTTAACTGGTGTTATTGTTACAAATTGGACCTATAGAGCCTTTTTATGTGTTTACTTGTACATTGTCAAGGTACTGGCTATACAGACATCATAGCTAGCAATATACACACTAACGCTCCGTCTTTTCCTAACATATCTGCAATTCCTGACTAAAACCCTGATAAATGTTTTCTTTGTGCATGCAGGCACCTTGTTATTGGCACTACCTCAGCTGAATTCCATCAACTTGTGTCTTTGCCTTGACTTAAATCTCACTGCCACTGCTTTACATTCAGTGCATTTATTATTTCACCTTTATTGGGTGATATTTTTGGGAAGGTATCACTATATGGCTCTCTTTCAAAGATCGACATCTGAGCCCATCCTTGATGAAAGACATGGTACTACTATCATACATCATCTTCATTTGAAAAAATATCCTTTCCTCACCAACACACCATACCCTCACAGGGGAAAAGCATGCATGCACGCATACACCCACCAACACACACGCACGCACGCATGCGCACACACACACATGTTACATCTGCTGGTCAGAGTTGATGCTCCCAGCAGTGGCATATCGAGCCATAATGAAGGCTCCCTGGACACAGTCTGGCAAGTGTGGACAAAAATACTCTTTCTGCCCCCGCAATATACACACACACACACACACACACACACACACACACACACACACACACACACACACACACACACACACACACACACACACACACACACACACACACACACACACACACACACACACACACACACACACAGTGAAACACTTAAGTGGGTGAGTCCCTACCCACACTCTTCCTGTATTTCGCACACACAAAAACACTGGCCAAGCAGAGGCGAGGCAAGCGGCAGAGCCCCTGCCAGGTTATATGGAGGGACAGAGTGTTCTGAGTTACTGCACAGTGCAGCCACTCTCCACGGCAGCACCATACAGAGTCCATAAAGCATGATGGATGGCCTATCATCATTTACCTCTTTGGTGACTTCTCAATGCTGTCACACCCCGCCAAGCACATGCAAGAGAGGTGGGACGCACCAAAACAGACAGGCAAGCAAAAGGCGAGGAGAAAAAAAAAGCCAATGCGGACAAAATGATGCTAAAAGGAGGATTAGAGAGAGTGACAGAGGGAGGGAGAGAGGGAGAAAGGGAAAGAGAGGAAAGACAGAAAGATGGATGAGGGAGCATCTTTGATGTTTGCTCAAATTAATGCACACTAGGTCACAAATGCAAACAGTGGTGCACACGCACACACACACACATACACACACACACACACACACACACACACACACACACACACACACACACACACACACACACACACACACACACACACCCTACCACAAAAGAACTGAATCATCCCCCTGTCCCTTCTCTCCTTTGATGACAGCACCACACACACGTAGATGCTGTATTTAGAGCATGCACAATCCACTGTCTCCTCTCCTCTCCTCTCTTTCTCTCCACGCCACACTGGAGAGGGAGCAGGGGGAGGAAACGAGACACAGAGACATAAAAAGAGAGAGAGAGAGAGAAAGAGAGAGAAACTGAGTTGGAGAGAGAAAGAGAATGAACAGCAGATGCAGCGAGACGACATGGTGATGGTTTACATGTCAAAGTGGGTGAGATATCAAGAATAAGAGCAAGAACAGAGAAACAGAATAAAATTAGTGTGTGTGTGTGTGTCTGTGTGTGTGTCTGTCTGTCTGTCTGTGTTTGTGTAAATCTCTGTCTAGAACAGCAAATAACTTCCATGAATATGAGTGCAGCCAGGGAGCCGGAGGGGACCACAGGGCTCAGAGTCTGTACTGTACTGGAAAGTGAAAGCACAGTGCATTGTCATGAGGCCAAATTTGAGCTTTTAACCTCCTGAACCAGACACTGTCTTTTTACTCACTTGTGTATCAGCCTTGTGTACAAAATATTGTTATTTCAGAGGAGCACTTTAGGGATTTAGTGTTGCTCTTACAAAAAGTTTGAGAACTCACAAGAGGACATCAGAGTAAAAACATAGTCAAGTCAAGATAAGCCGAGACATCCTTACTCTAAGGAAATCGTATGGATCCTACATGTTCTCAACCATCCCTGGCCAATTCCTCACACATTTTCCTAGCCCCGGTTTTTAACACAGTCTTCCTAAGAAGAATCCGTAGTCTCCAAGCTCAAACTCACTCTTGCTTTACTTGATTTTTTAAATAGATGTATACGTATGTACACATTTAATATTTTCAGTTATGCACTTCAGCTGGAAGTCCTGTAAATGCATTAATGTTGTTATAAATTAAACAGTTTTTATGTCACTTTTTCAAAAGGATTGTTGTAAAATGAATGTAGAAATATAACTAATGTTTGTTATGACTTTGGAGACCAAGTAATAAGACATATTATTGCTTTTTAAATAAGTAATAATTATGTAAAGAGTAAGTTATTACAGTTTCTGAATAACCCGCCCCCACTGAGGTATTACATTGAAGATGGTATTTTGATCTGAGGAGTGAAAGAATCCCCAAATTGTTGTTCCTCATGCAGATGCACTGAAAGAAAATATTTCCACCACACTTCTCGCCTTCATACAGACAGAAAGAGAGAAAGAGAGAGAGAAGGAGTGAGAGAGGGAGGGAAAGACTGCATCTACGGACAGTGCCTATTGATCGCCACCCGCCACACATCACCACAACTTTCACAAATTGCTATTGAGAAGTGACCTGTAATGCAATTACTGGCCAATCTGGGGCCTTGGCTGCCATCAATTATTAAAAGCTGCCTGAGTCGTGGCCCGCTATCCGGCCTCAGCTGGTGTGTCGTGTCATTATCACATCTGCCGGCCACCAGCTTGCCAGCTGCTACGGCGGCGTCTGGAACACGATTTCCGAGCGCCACTTCCCACTCTGTTGAACATATCGGATTTTATGGCCAAACGACAAAGTTGAAATTGCTGCATTATGCAGCGGCTACAGTGGCGGTGATGTGGTGAAGGTCACAGAATAAAATGGATGTGGGTTTTTTCTTAGCACATTACAGTTGAGCTTAAGAATGGTATTTACAGAAAAGCGAAATTGGGAAAAATGTGGGCTTTCTGCTTCAGAAGAAATTGTGAAAGTAGAAAAACACCATTAATATTGCAGTGTGGCTCACCACAGGGTCCTAGTTTTAAAAAACGTTCAGTACCTTCAATGCTAGCAACAAATCAATAGGTACTTTTTGAATCACTTGCCTGTTTCTTTTCACACTCTTCTATTAATCCCTTATACTTATACTGTATGTCCACTTTGCTACATTGTTAGTTTTCCTGTAATCACTTATAACTACGCAAGCGTTGCATGATAGCTGCCATTTGCTTTGAACTGACAATCATTTTTCTTTGAGTTTTTCCTCATTATCAAAGCTGTTGTTCAAATGGGCTTGTGATTTATTTTCTCTGCAGCCTTTGTGAAATAATGTATTCGTTATCTAGCTTCACACCAAAGTAGTACTTTAAAACACTTCCATCAACGGACCTGCATTGCATCTAGAAAGCAACCCCGAATTTTCAAAAAGCTTTTGTTTTCAGAAATTCTATGAAGCCATTTCGGAAACCAAGTAATGCCTTCTTTTCATTGCTCCAATAAAGTATCTTTAGCAGAAACCCTAAAGGCTAATAGTCAACTATTGTCAGTGAACTTAAATGCTACACCAGCAGTTGGACTACGTGAAGCTCATAGAAAGAACCCATGAATAATGGAGAAAGATGAGAGTACAAAGTGTATGGTCTATGTATGGCAGCTTTCACTCTGCACGGGAAAAGCTGCAAGAGCCCTGTAAAGCCTGAGGAAAAAACTAAACTCCTGAATGAAAATGTTCTCTGGTTTCTTAAAGCCTCTACCTCCTCCCGCACTGATAAGCGAGAGAGAGACACCGCGGTAGAGCAGGGTATAGGCTATTCAAGCCACACTAATGCATGACCATATTGTCCCCCCGTGATCAATAAAACACTCTAATAGATACATTATATTGTAAGAGTGACTGATTTATGGCATTTATTGTTTTCAGTTATCTCTTCAACATTTAATGTGCCTGGTAAATTAACTGTGCCGGCCACAATAAAAAATCTCAGACAACACAGCACTTACTGTTTGTGGAAAGACATACTGTACTGTACTGTACTGTACTGTACTGTACGTGTGTGGGGGGATAGGGGGGCTTAAGAGCATGGAAAAAGACAGAGATAAAGCAGTGTGACATACAGCTATTCAGAAAAATAAATCCCTGAACTGGCAGGATATCTTAAAGCAGCCGGAGTCGAGCAGACCAAGTACAGCGGCAGCAGCAGGAGGTAACACTATGACAATGGCACAATGACTATCACAACCAGCTTATGGAGATACTTAAATCTATGAACTGTACCCATGGCCAGGGCTCAAACCAGCCGCCCACTGGTTAGGATGCTATTAAGGTTTTTTGTATTTTACAATTATTCTTTTTTTAGGAATAGCTCTGCTGCATCAGTCCATGTTTCCCTCCTCTCCCCCAATGACAGTCATAGCCAGTGCCACGTTTATATCAATAAGAAAGGGAAGTGCTTTTTTTATCTTATTTCATGAAACAACCGCAATCATGCAATAATCAATCATTTTGTTTGATAAGAAAGAAGTCTGTATCTAATTTTCTTTTTTCATCATCATCTTCTGTACTTGGAAAGTACTTATATTTTTTCTTTCCCTTCTTTTGCCACATTCCATTCTAGTGAGTATACATGGACGAGTCTTAAAGTGCCAGAAGTGACATAAACACTTGTAAATGCTCAGTGGAGCGGACTACTGAGGATGAAGACTCATTTGGTGCGCTGTAAGGCTATGCTTTTGGTGGATCAATAAGAAATTCAAGCAAAGGACAAGTTGATTTCAGACTGTGACAGTAGCCCGAGCCAGCAATAGATTGAGATGCTGAGAAAGAGCTTCTATGGCACCTCTGAAATTTCTGAAGAGGGGACATGCTTTTATAGAGCGAATACAAAAACATGTGGATCGCCCAATAACGGCTCTTACTTGAGGTGTTTGGAATTGCTCAGACAGTCCAATCCATTACTTCAGAGAGAGAGAATGTCACACTGTTAGGACATGCAGGCGGATGACACCATCTTTTCTGTCTGCAGCAATTTGAAAGTAAATGTACTTAAAAGGGAGAATACGTGTTATTTGAAATTATAATAAGCATGTATACATCCAGACTCGTCTCGACATAGGTCCCAATGGATAGCGAGAAACGGCATTTTGCTACATTCTTATGTTTTAATAGTTACACTGGGGAGTCCTAGACAAAACTCTCCTTTTAAAATGAGATCAAAATATGATCAAAAACTAGGTTACCACATTGCACTATAGTAAAGGTGTGTCATTTCACATTTGGATCATCAATCTATTGGCCCAGCGGGTAGCACGGAACACTTCTGAAACTGAAACGATTATTGAGCTAAAGTGAACTGCCGCCTCTACACAGATGATTTTTTCTTATTTGTACAATCTGCTCAAACTCCACTTGGCAATGGGAGGTTGTAACATCAGGCCTGGAGCCCAATGATAATGGGAGCATTCAGAGTTTATTTGACGAAAGATGGTATGCAGGCTTGTAATGATCTTTGTTTCAATTATGGCACCATTCATGCTTCACTCCTTAAGGGCATTTAACCAGAACGACTGGATATGGCCAGAATTATGAGGACGCCCACACACTACACCCATATGTGATGGGTTGAACAGATCGTTGGATCATTTTTGTTATATGAAGTGGACCTTTTAAAAGACGTATGTAATTCATCTGGATGTTATAGCTGCCTAGTGTCAAAATGGTCAAAATGAAGCAGTTCATATGGCATGTCTTTTGAATACGTTGGAAGGCTAAGTACGTATAGCTATTAAGATCGGCCATACTTAAAGGGTGTTAAAAAGTTGTCTAATTCAGAGAGAAGAGAAATTATAATTGCTCAAATGGGAAACCTATAATATTTTCTCACCCACTTATTATTAATGTTAGAGAGTCAGTCTCGGAACACTACAAAATTGTCGTTCGCAGACACCAAAGGGCTGTGACTTTAATACTGTCTGGGTGAAAAGGGTTTGAAAATCTGTTCGAACCACCAAACAATCACTTTGGCTGGATTATACTGACAGCTTAAGCTGGGCACCATGTGGTGAAGGACACAAATCAATCACCCAAACAGACCCATGGCATGGTTTGATTGACCTCACACAAGCTTTAGTGAGGTCAGCCACTGATGCAGGGGAACAACCACGTTCCAACCACGTTCCAGTTTACTTTCAGGAAGTCTGTCTGCTTTTGTACTGTCTGTTTGAATTTTGATTGCAGGCTGGATTCAGGATGCATACTGCCTCACTTATAAGCGTAGCTCCCGGTTTGGACACATTGGATGCATGCTGCTCTTAGTTTTCATTGTTAGACTGAAATAAGTTGCTTACGACTCTTTGAGTAAAAAAACAAAAAATAAAGTTTGATTTTGTGAACTATGTATCCCTATTGATGCTGTGTGCTGGTGTTGTTTCTGGAATAAACCTGCCTGTGCATCACTCCGGCGCTCTGTTGATGACTGTGGATACATTAATCGGAGCGTGTTACGTGGCCAAATGCTTTTCCTTTGGCTAAGGGTGATTAGGAGAGTTGATGAGGTGATGGCTTTGGGGGGAGAGGGAGGCAATGTTTTAGCTCCTGGGCCTGTATAGCATTATTCATACAGACGTGCAGCTATGCCTCCTGCACACTGCACCACTAATCTGAATCTACCAGAAGGAGTGAACTATACTGTATTTGATCACACTTAAGGGAAACAAATCATAACCAAGCAGCAGACGACCCCACCCTTCCAAATATACCCTTTCGCCCCCATTCACCTGGGGGAGCCTGCCTGGCAGTTATCGACCAATGAGGGGTGACTTATTGAGAAAAAGCTGCCATGAAACTGGGTCGCAGGAGCGAATCAATGCCATGGATTACTTGCCCTGGCATTATCTCAACTGAGAGGAAGGAGTGGAGTGTGAGTGGGGTGGGGTGCGAAAAAAGAAACAGTCACAAATCAGTTGTTGTGGAGGCACCTCGAATATACCTCTCCTCCCACTTCCTCCATCCACCCACACTCTCCAACCTGCCATCATCAACCCCTTCCCTCTTTCCTACCTCCTGCTATTCATTTTCTTTTCCGTCTTTTCTGTTGTTTGTTTGCCCCTGGGCTGGAAACTCGGTGTGTGTACGTGCTCCATTATGTATGTGTGGGTTTGTGTGTGTGTGTGTGTGTGTGTGTGTGTGTGTGTGTGTATGTGTGTGTGTGTGTGTGTGTGTGTGTGTGTGTGTGTGCGTGTAGGTGTGTGTGTGTGTGTGTGTGTGTGAGAGTGAGTGCATGAGTGTGCCTGTGTGTGTGCATGAGTGTGTGTGTGTGTGTGTGTGTGTGTGTGTGTGTGTGTGTGTGTGTGTGTGTGTGTGTGTGTGTGTGTGTGTGTGCAAGTGCTCTGAAATGACGCATTGATTCACAGTGTTCTATATTTTCTCATCTGGCTCACTATTACAGTGCGAGTCAATCGACGCCGTATTTCTCTCTTGTGCTCGCTCTCTCTTTTACTTTCTGCCGATTTCTCTCCCTCTCTCTTTGTGTGAGTATCACGGTATCATGTTGTTGAATGGAAGTGTTTTACGAGGAGTGTTGTTTTGCCGTTACAAGAGCATTGTGGTGTATCAGGGATATGTTTTGTACCTGTGCATGCTTGTGTGTATTTCAGTGTATTATGTTCCAGCTTGGAACACTGTGCTAAGTATTCAGGAGTGCATGGTCTTTGTGTGCACTGTGTGGGGGGCATATGGCAATGCTGATCCCTATATTGCATATAACTGACATGTGTGTTTGAGTAGATGCCAGATCCCTTTTATTTTTATGTTATTTGCATGTGTGAGAATTTATACTGTATTGTGTGGGAGGGAGGGAGGATTTGCTTTTGGGTATTTGGTTTGTACATATAGCTCAAGCTCTGCAACTCTACCCTGTGACCCACACACGCACACACACACACACACACACACACACACACACACACACACACACACACACACACACACACACACACACACACACACACACACACACACACACACACACACACACACACACACACACACACACACACACAGAAACCCATCCTCCCACTCTTGAGGCCTTTTGCCAGAATCAATAGAAGCTTTTTTAATGCCCCTTGCTGTAGTACGAGTCTGAAACTGGAGCGCGGGATCACAAATATGGCACCCAGGGCCCGGCATATGGGACGCGCCCCATTTTATGCCTGTCCCACGTCCCCATCTCAATTTATTTGCTCAATTGCTGTGAAGGCCTATACCTCAAGTAAGGAAGCAAAACTTTTTCACTGGTTTTTATATTGACTAACTTCTTCACATTTGTGTTTATACATTTCCTGGAAAGGATGGATTATGAGGCAGGCACAACCACATCACTTATGGTCATTGTACTATGTTTTTTTTAAATGACTTTTTATGGGTTCGCCATAACTCTAAACTGCTGCAGTTTGTTGAAAAAATGCTGGTGAATGCCTGTGTTTTGTCAATGTTGGGGCTGTAAAGATGTTGTATAATTTCTTCTACAAATTACACAAATTCCAATTACACAAATACAAATTCTAGTACACAATTATTATGACAAATTCCAATGTAGGTTCATTGTACCTGAAATATACATATTGAGGCTGTATTATGTTGGATAAACTAAAATGAGATATGATGAATGATCTTATGTCTCTTCTATGATCCATTAGTGCTTTCAGGTGTGTCCGATCATTCAAATATACCTCTTGAATGTTTCAAATGTTCCCCAAACAATGCAGCAGCAGCACTGGCTTCTGTTTCAGTGGAGTTGATTTAATTATGTGAGCATCATAAGCCAGTGTACCTGTGCCTTATGGTGCCATGATGGAATGAGGGATGTGAAAACAATTTGTCATCTATCACGAGTAATTTCAATGTCAGTGTCACTTTAACATTAGTATTTTAGCTTGTCAGCTTGTCGCTTGTTTACCCAAAGCCTCTCCTGATACTGCACCTGTACACACACACACACACACACACACACACACACACACACACACACACACACACACACACACACACACACACACACACACACACACACACACACACACACACACACAAACAGGGGCAGCCCTCAGTACTTTGTCTGAGCTACACTAACAGCCTAAAGCCATGCTTACAGGGCATTTCCACTAGGAAGCCAAATCCCCTCTTCTCTCGGCTCACCTGGCAGCAAAAGAAAAAAGAGGACAGAAAACTTTTTAAATGTAAGGGTTAGGAAGCAACTTTGATGATAAAGGCGCATCAGAACGCAAAGTGAAGTGGGAAGGCTTTAAGGGGGGAAAAAGGATTTAATTTTCAGGGTTTTTGTGTTGTTGGCCTGCGAGTGGCAGATTGATAGAAGATGGGAGGAGGGGAGAAAGTAGTTGGGGAAATGGTGTAGTATTCGTTTGCCGTAAAACGTCCCACTGCCTTTCCCAGGGCCAAGTCCTCGCTCTGTTTCTAATGAACTACTTTATTCTCTTTTGCAGGCTTTACCTAGCCTGGTGCTACCAGACCATCGTACTTCATTTCATTTGTACAGAAGGTCTGGCAGTGCTGTAATTGGCAAACGTTCACTCATGGAGGCGGGTGTCTGTTAAAGTTTAAAACTATTGGATCTGCCCAGTGCCACTCTGGATTAGCCAACCAATCGCATAACGTTTGGTCGTCACGTGTGTCATGAGCCGGCTTCTGGCAACTGAAACTGGAGCGCGACTTCGACGTCATCGTTCTCAGCCACTCGCTCTGTTCGCTGATTGGACCGGCTGTCGAATCTCCGGCAAAACTGGGAAATGGGCTGTACACCCAGACTGACTACTGAAGGGAAAATAAAATTTGGCCGGAAGTAGGCGGGCGGGCGGAGCCAGGCTAGGCTTTACCTACACCAGCAGCAACACAATACAGTCTCCTGGTCCGCCTCTGTGAATGATCTGCTTCAGGGCTTGTTGAGCATCTAGGTCTGTCCTATGGAATTACCTCCGTTTGCTTAAAGCTCGCCTTCGATCAAATGCAAACCCCGAGACCATCCTCCACTGGCAAAGGCATAGCCAATTAGCATTTCTTTACTAAAACAATGTTGATTGCAAACGAGTGATTAAAGGCATTTGCTCTTGTTGCATTACTATGTAGCATGTGAAGCCAAATATGCTCTCTTTTTTCTTTAAAGATGTAAATACAGAATCCTTTAAAGAGGGTTGTTTCTTTATGCCCATATCTTCTGGTTCATGTCAGACAATAGCAACAAAGGCAAAAACATCAATCAGCAGCACATTTTGTGTGAACACAAAATCGCATTCTGGTTTTGGCCAAATATTTAATCTCTCATCCTGTCTCACTCTCTCTCTCTCTCCGTCTCTCCCTCCTTCCTTCTTATGAATAATATGCCACTGGGAAGTGAAAGAAAAAACGCAGAGCACGGATCCCCACTCCTCCGCTCTTCCCGGCTGCACGTCTGTGATGTCATAATCACTCACATCAAAGGCTGTGCGC
>OX442350.1:11081284-11093784 GCA_949357725.1 Hyperoplus immaculatus | reverse complement strand
ACAAAATAAGTCATCACGCAGACATTGACAAACTGTTCCTTTTGCTGCCATGTAACTAACCAGAGCACAAAGAGACAAAAGAACCACACTTTGTTTCCGGGAACATCAAGGGGCTGAGCCGACAAATATCAAACACCCCTCCCTCTTGAAAAAAAAGAAAAAAACACAAACAAAGTGCAGTTTAAAGAGAGAGAGCGCCCCCCTCTTATAGCTCTTTCTCTGTTGTGCTTTTTCTTTGTTCTTTTTTTTCGTTGCATACTGGGGGCTATTTACTTATTGTTGAGGTTCAGCACCATGTATATACTGTATGTAGAAACAGCATGCCTCCCCATCCTCTGGGCACTGTGTCTTTAACCCGGGGTCGTCCGTGATGGCGGGACACTGGGGAGCTCCGCCTGTTGGTGTTTTTAATTAAAGGGGCTTCTCTCTCTCTCTCTCTCTCTCTCATTAGGACCAGTGGGAGCCGGCCGCTGACAGCTTGGCTACCTCCCTGTCCTCTGGGGGGCCTGTCATGTTAACGCTACATGCCTGCACCGTCCCACAGGAGAAACGCACGCGAACCTCTGATTCACATGCCTGATAATCACTCGCATGTTAGGAAGAGAGCAGAGCAGGCAACCACTGCACACAGCTTATACAGTAAAGAAAGAAAGTAGTAAGGGGACTGTGGAAGTGCAAGTACAACAATGTGAAAATACAGTGGTAGTTGATACGGAAAGTCATCCCTATCCTACATAGATTAAGTATTTGCAAATTCTAAAAGAAAAAAAAAAGTGGATAGTTGTTTAAAAAATCAAATCTTAGTTTTTATTTTAAAACCACAATCTTTCCATGTATCCCATGGCAGATACAGAAGAAGCCCTCTGGGGTAAAATAACTGCCGGTTGGGATTCAGTGTTTAATAGCAATGCTTGATACATTATGTACTCATTAATATGTATTCATATTCATTGATGTAACTATGACTTGCAAATATAGGCTATGTAGTAGAGCGAAAGGAGAATATTTTCCTCTGAGATGCCGTGAAGCAGTTACAACCAGAAACCGAAAGTAAAAAGTACCTTGAAAATGTTCTTAAGTGCGGTAGGTCTTCTTAGTTATTTTTCACCCGTGTGTATTCATACTCGTACGGAGGGAGAGAGCACACACGGATGCTAACACGGTCACACATACACACCAAAGTGACAGTCAACCAACGTTCAATTTATCATCATTGTCACAAGTCAGATGCTGGCAGCGTCTCTGGTATCTGACTAAGACCCATATTGGCCCAGGAGAGAGAGATAAGCTGTTTGTTTCTGCTGTCAATGCTGCCAATTTGGTTTCCCATCACTTCAAATTCAAATCAACAGCAGCGCAGGGGGGATCTGAGAGAATATGTGTGTGTGTGTGTGTGTGTGCGTGTGTGAGAGAGAGGAGAGCAAGAGGAAGAGAGAGAGAAAGAAGGGCAAAGGAGCAAAAAGAAAGAGTGTATTTGTGTGTGTGTGTAGAGGGGTGGGGGTGCAGCAGAGAGGAAAAGCAGAACAACTCGGCTAAAGAGGGAGAGAGAGAGTAGATAAGATCACCTAGCTTCTGTGAACACCATCCCCCTGTGTCCTACACTCGCTTCTTATCTCAACCGCTGCAGACACCCTAAAGGGACACACACCCACAGAGAGAGAGAGAGAGAGAGAGAGAGAGAGAGAGAGAAGAGAGAGAGAGAGAGAGAGAGAGAGAGAGAGAGAGAGAGAGAGAGGAAAAGAGTGAGAGACAGGGAAAAGGTGGGAGGAATATGGGGAAGGAAAGAGAGAGAAGATGAAAGAAAGCAGCAAGGGAATGGAGGAGCCTATGAAGACTTGCCAATGGGGGGAAGAAGAAGAAGAAGAAGAAGAAGAAGAAGAAGAAGAAGAAGAAGAAGAAGAAGAAGAAGAAGAAGAAGAAGAAGAAGAAGAAGAAGAAGAAGAAGAAGAAGAAGAAGAAGAAGAAAAAGCCAAGAGCTTCAGTGGCGGAATCCACCAACCAACTGTCACCAGGCCTCTTTTAAAAACGACAGCTGTGTTGGACCACATAGAGCTTTGACCTTGGTAACTATGGGAAACGTTCACTTGACGAGCTGTCTGTTGCTAGATAGTAGTTTCTCACCAGTCAGCTTGCTGGGAAAACTACATTTATCTAATTATATCTGCGGAGATGTCATTTTCTAAACACAATAGTCCCAATAGTCCCTCTCCTTTTGGCTATGTATTTTTTTTTGTCATGTGATCATTTAATTAATGTAAAAATATAAAGATGATGATGGCCACTTAATAAGGGTTTAACCAAATAATAAATCCTGTTATCATATTTCATTTAATATGAGAATGCTTTTGCCCGAAGGCAGTCAAATGTTAAGCTATTAAAGTCCTGCCATGTGTATTTTATGCGTAAGGTTGTAAACTCCTGAGGTCAATAAACCCTCATAATTTCGCTCCAAAAGTTCCCCCACAGACCCTGACCTCTGCTACCTCAGTGGTACTGATAGCCGTCGATGTGGATCTTGAAATAATCCTTTGAAACTAATTATGAGTGCACTAAAAGTAAAACTACTAATGCGTTCCTGAATTAGCACTTCGCAGCATCACTCTACTATACATGAATTTCTTAGTTTTTTTAACCAGCATGCATTGCCCCGGCGCCACCCAGGACTAGACAGCCCGGGGACGATGTTATTGCACAGAATTCACTAATTATCCTGTGCCATTTTAATTCAGGGATCGTAAAAGGCTGACATAAAGAGTTCCCCCCTTCTCACTCCAACCTTTTATTCCCGGTCACAGACGGGGAGAAACTCCCAGTGATAATTTAAATATTTCAGAACATCTTGGTAAGAGCCGAAAAAAAAGAAAAGAATCAATAGCGTAAAAAAAAAAAGCTTTATCCACGGCGCAGCTGAAACTGAAAAGAAAAGAAAACTTTGGCATGAAACTTTGTTTGAGGCTGTCCAATTTCAGTCAGTCAATAGAAATCTCCACGTCTCTCCCCCTACCTATCCTGGGCTCTGTTAGCACTTATCTCCACCTGAAAAGGCTTGACCAAGGACAGCCTTTGCTCAATAAACAGAGGAATGTGGTTTTTTCTCCTCCTTTTTAAAAGATTGACCTTAAGACAAGAACGTTCTGACTGGATTTTTCTTTTTGAGTGCTAAGGCTTAGATAACACTCTCCAATTCACTCCTGAAATGGGTCAGAGTAAAGACATAAATTCTTGACTTATTGTGTTCAAGTGAAATAGCGAATAAAACCTTGGTCTTTCAGTCGCACGGTGACAGTGAGAACCACTGAGCGCAGGACAGGAATACTAATACCGGTCGTACTAAGACAGACAAGTTCCCGAGTCAAGGATGATACAGTTACCCTTGTTCCGCTGTAACTTGGGCATGTGGTTGTTGCCATTCATTTAGTGTCTGGTTTCAACGTCATGAATTGAAATTAGAAAAGTCGATCGTTGCAATTCACTGAATTCTACCTCTGAAATGAGATATACAAGGCTATTGCAACCATACATCTCTGTGTTTGTACAACTTCTATTATCCCACATGTTGAACACGTCTGACCCTCTTACTGTCTTTGTTGAAGAGGTGTCCTTATAGTGTTTCTCTCATATATACTGTATATATCAAATTCTTTCAGATTGACCAAAACTGCAGACTGATCTAAGTTAAATATCTCCTGCTGAAACTGGCATCTAAGTGGAAGACATGCCTCCCCAACCAACACACACTGTTGGTACTGCGAGGGATAGTCATTCTATAAAGTGAGCGTCAGTCACTCATATCCCCTTCACCTCTGCTGACCTTTCAGATCATTACTCACAATGGGAAAAAAGAGAGCGAGGGAAGAGGCTATTTTAGGGGACACGGCCAAGGTCTCCGACTTTCTCCCCGTATCGTCTTAAAATCTTCAAGCTGTGAACACTGATTAAATAAGGGGAAAAAATGACTTTGAAGGCCACACTATGAGCAGAGAGAAACGGCACTGCACTAGTGTGTGAACAGTGGGGAGGGGGACTTCAATTACTGTTCAGAGAGGCCACATCAAGCATTTTTTTTCATTGTCTAAAACAGGCCTTAAAAATTCAGGAGCTGTTTCGGGAACTAATGAATGCCGGCCTTAAGTATGACATTATTTCAAGGGAGTGAGGCAGAATGACGGGGCTGTATTATGAAAGAGGAGGTGAATTCATTTATAATGGAGTGTAATAGCAGTCCCAGCTCTCCTATAAACGACAATATGCAGAACAAGAGGAATCTGTATTACAGAGACACGCCATGAGTAGCCACAGAGGGAAATGGAGAGCAAGAAAAGAGAAAAGCAAAAGTTAATAACCAGGTGACAGATGGAGCTCAAAGGGACGGCAGTGCTCTGTAAGTCGCCTGTGTTGTATCCCATTCTTTAAAGTGCAGGACGGTCATTTAGAACGATAGCGGCTCCAGTTGTAACTCAATTATTTTTTGAGCTGAGGATAGGAAGATGGTTAAATAAAAGTTTTTATACTGTATCGGGTTCTGATTGATTACTTTTCCTGCAAAAAAGTTATATTGTCAATATGCTCTGACGGTTTGAAGGGGAAACAATAGCTTAGAAGTTACCCAACATTTTTTAGCCAAAAATATTTGGGCAACTAGTGTGGCATATAAAAATGTATAAAGATTTATGACAATAAATACATTGCAAATCATATTACTGTAAAGTGGAAACATAACATTTCCTCAAACACTTTCACATCATAACCATTATTGGATGTGCAAGAAAAGAATGACCACCTTCACATGGTATTCATTTGTGTGTGTGTGTGTGTGTGTGTGTGTGTGCGTGTGTGTGCGTGCGTCCCTGCAGATAACAAGTCCCATCTCCTTCGCCTGGCTTCCCAGAGTGGCCGTCTCTAAGCTGTGCTAATCGATTGGAGAAGGAGGAAAAAGGGCCAGCTTTAATGTGTTGCATGTGAAGGATTTACTGGAGAGCAGAGCCACTGAATCAATGGTGTAGAAAATGCATCATTAGGACAGTGTCGTCCTCCTCCCACACCACCAACCAACCCCCCCCCACCTCAACCTCCCCACTCGGTCCCTTGAGGGTCGGGCACAGAAAACACACTTATACCTACACACGCATTTCTAAGCTGGGCTAACATGGGCCGCATGAGCTCTCATGCTACAAAGTAAGATACCTCTCTTAGCAGTCACACACGATTGCATCCCACTTAACATGACATGAATGCTTGAACCCAAACACTCATACATCCACTTTTTTAAAAGATGCCCTGATGGAAACACACACACACACACACACACGCACAGGCACACGCACACACGCACACACACACACACACACACACACACACACACACACACACACACACACACACACACACACACACACACACACACACACACACCGAAAGTCCCCAGCTGTCCCCAACATCCAGGCTGACAAATCGCCCCACTCTCATCCCACCTCAGCCATTTAGTCAGAAAATGTTTGGGACACAACGTGGAGTGGGTTCTAAGTTTAACCTTAAGTCTGCAGCGTTACGCACCGAGTCGGACACGCCAGGAAAAGTATCAATACTGACTCGTACAGCAATGTGCGACTGATAACAGATGGATTTCTGTTTTTCATTTTGTAATGCCAAGATTACAACTGTTTCGTGTTTCATTTGGGAACGTCATACTTAACAGAGTGGAAAAACATGTGAGACCATGTTTAGACCATCATGGGACACCAAACCTCTCCTCTGAAAACCTGGCAACTCAGCACATTACTGTACGGCTGGATGCCTTGCTTCATCTCTTCAGTGATTTGGGTTGATCTCGTACATCGGGCTTTAAAAGACAGAGTGCTACAGACCAGTATTTCTAGGAAAATGACGTCCACATTGGACAATGCCAATGTTCATTATTACTGTAACAGAAAGTAGTGCACCCTGAGGCAGCAAATAAGGGTGTGGAGGTGTTGGTTGTGGATGGGTTTGCAGCAGTTATGGCTTTCAATCATGCAGAGCTATACATTTGGATGGAAACCTGGCAACATGAACTAATATGGGCTTTTGCCAAAATGTTCCTGTGCGTTCGGGTTCAAATATACTGTTATTGCACCGTGAGACTGATAGATAAAACATACAGAGACAATTCAATTTAGAAGTTTTACTTTCCGTAGTCTGTATATACTATACTGTATATATAACTGACATCAAACATTATATGGAATCACAAATATAGATATATAGATAGATGGATGGATGGATGGATGAATAAATAGATAGATAGATAGATAGATAGATAGATAGATAGATAGATAGATAGATAGATAGATAGATAGATAGATAGATAGATAGATAGATAGATAGATAGATAGATAGATAGATAGATAGATAGACGGATAGATTGATAGATAGACGGATAGAATAGGAGCATGTTGTGTCAACGGCAAGACAAGGCCCCTTGCACAGCACAATTAATTAAAAAGCGTGTACGGATGAATCATGTATATCGCTAAAGAAGACAAAGTGCCCCAACTCTTGTCATGGGAGTGGTCCCTATGTCTGGTCCCCCCTGGTAAAACACGAACACGATAAACACTGTCCCATTAATATTCCTCTGTGCACTTCTTCTCTCCTCTCTCCACTCTTGCTCTCTTCTCCTCTCCTCCTATTATGGTGCCTCTGCGGACATCTTGTCCCGGTCCCGTCTTGCCAAACCTGCGCCTTGAGAGAAGACGAGAGGACGATCTCAAACGCAGGACCATGAATCAGTACACTTCCTGTTGTTGCACGCCGTCCGGGGAAAAGGGAAGAGAGAGAGAGGACGACCCCCCCCCCCCACACAGACACACACATACACATCCCCAGGGCTCTCATTGATTCCCGAGACTTAATTGGGTTTATTAGCCAAGATGTTGGGCCCCACGAGGAGGCTCCCAGAGGCCGGAGAGTACCCCCCACCACACCACCACCCCATTCCCACTGTTCTGAAGGATAAAGCCTGCGTAATTGTTTTCCCTCCATCTTCTGTGTCATTGTCAGATGGGTCCTGCGGGATTATTAGCAACCCCAGGTCCCTCAATAATTCATCCCGAGCTATTTATACACAGATGGAGAGTCCTCTAAAGTCTCCCCCCAGTGAGCTTATCTGACGCTTTAGACAGACAGACAGACAGAGAGAGAGAGAGAGAGAGAGAGAGAGAGAGAGAGAGAGAGAGAGAGAGAGAGAGAGAGGGTGAGAGTGAGGGTGAGGGAGAGCGGTGGAGGGAAACATTGCTACAAAGGGAAATGCAACAGAGAGATAGACAGAGAGAAAATGGGAGAGACATACAAAAAGAGTAAGAAGGATGGAGAGAGGCGATCGCACAAAGAAACGCAAAAGACGAGCAAAGCAAGTCTGACAGTGTGTAAGTGTGTGAGGGAGCGAGAGACAGCGGCCGCTTTAGGTAGACACAATGACAATGTTCCTGGTGTGCATTGAGTTTCAAGGTGAAACTCTCTCGCTCCATGCTTTGCCAAAGTGAACAAAAGCACCGTCCTGGGAATAGCACACCCCTCGCACAACACACACATTAATGGCTTTTAATCTTCCCCCCTTTTTTTCCTCCATTTAACACAATTAAGATGTTTGCAAAGCTAACATGGACCACTAGTCGCCATATGAAGGACAGATGAAAGACATTCAGGGATTTCCATATGCAGAGTAAACACAGTTATCCGTCCTTGCTGGCGTGTCGATGCGTAAGACCAACAAAACAGCAGCCAGCCATTTCTTAAATCACCTAATGATTCAAACATAACATTAAAACATTTGCATATTAACATTAGCGCTTTAAGTAGCTTCTAATCCCAAAGAGATAGTGGGCTGAGCTACAGAAGGCTGCGCGAGCCACCGCATGCTTTTAATGGCTTTGCAGATATACCTGTGTCTCTCCGCCAGCGAGTCGAGGAGACATTTTGTTGTTGTCAGACTAATGAAGCCTTTGGCGCACAAAGTTGATTTTTTTTCAGAGTCCCTTTGTCGGCGCTCCAGCCACAGATAATTATATATATATTAATTCCCTTTGGCAATCCCTTTTATCCGGCCCATTTAGAAAGAGTTGCTTCCTCGTGGACAAATTGGGACATCGAAAGGCAGATTGGAGTGATAGTTTTTACATTCGACAGCGATGGCACATTAATCAGGGCAACTATGACTATGGGAAAACAGTCACTTAAACGCCCTGTTAAAAGGTTGCATTTGTCTGTTGCAAATCCTATCGCAGAAGTTATATCATTATCTACAATGCATTTTTTCTGCTTGTTTAAATAGGAAATCATTCCATAAGGGATCCACACCAAGGAGCTTCAGGTCTGGGACCTCACTCATAGGACATGTAAAAAATCACAAGCCAATGTTTATTTTATTTTATGTGCAGCCTTAAAAGAATGACTGTTTTACAGCTAATAGTCTATAACAGACCAGAGTCCCCGAAACACAACACTGACTTCCTAAAAGGCAAGCTTTTAAAGAGGAACTTTGCTTTTTGATTTGTTTGTCACGCTCATTAGAGTACGTTAATGTTGCAGGCATATAAAACATGTTTTACTTGCATTGAAATACATTTTTAATTGCAAAATTTTTTGGAACATGACATTGGAAACTAATTCTCCATTTTTGTTTATGAACTTTTGTTAGCTTTGGGCACAGGCTATATGCCAAATTAATTGCTACTGCCTAGTGAGTCCTTATGGTATTGATAAACGATCCATGGAGGGCTGCGTTGCTCTCTCTCTCTCTCTCTCTCTCTCTCTCTCACTCTCTTTCCTCCACACAAATACAAACATACATACATAAAATACACACATTGCTGTTACTCTGGAAAAATACACATGCACAGCCTTCTGTGTCTCTATCTAAACCCATGAAATCATTCCACAGCCACTGAAGCGGGGTGTGTGTAGGTTTGGCCAGGATTCCCATCTCCTGTTCTGTGATTAAAGGACCAAACTAATAGGCTCTGTCTCGTTGGGAACCTGTGTGGGGCTGGGAGAGACCTCCGAAGCCATTAAATTGCAAATCTGTAATAATTTGCTGAAGGTTTTCTGTCCAGATCCTTCCCTGGGCTGATTTGTGCATTGAGGTAACGCTCTGAATGGCCAAGCACAAGCCCAGCTGAGTCCACAGGCGAGCCAGCCAAGTTACTCTACTAGAGGGCACACTCCGGATACACACACACAGGGCCATATTTACTTTACAAGAAATATGCAGTGAAATGTTATGCTGCGCTTTTCATTCAATTTGCATCTGCAATCTGCACAGAATTATACTGCCTGATTCATGAAGGCAGCAGCAAATCATTCAATGAGCAACTGAGCCAGTTCTCGTAGTGAGGGAGAAGTGAACAAGTACAAAAAGGTGAAGTGAGTGGTCAGATCTGTCCGGACACTCTAGAAATGAACATTCTGTAATTGAGAACATGGTTCATTTAGCTGCAATACGCTAATAACATTTATTTATATAATTGTACCTCAACATGTAATGGTTAAGATTAATTTAAAAAGGGTTCAATGATATGCATTAAAAATAGATGTTTAAATGAAAAGGAAAGGCAGTGCAATATAAATGCCTAAAAGAGGGCACTCACTGTATTAGCAGTACAGTAAACGCCCGTACAAGTTGTCACACATTCTCCTTTATATTTAAGAGAGCCTCCCTGAGAAGAACACAACACTTATTTTCTCAATCAGTAAATTAATATGATAGATGGAGTCCAAGATTAACTTTTGGATATTTTACATGGCAGATTTCCGCAGTTGTGTTTTTGTGTCTGCTGCTTTTCTCATGGTTTGAAGTGGGCGGGGCCTGAGTTGGAAAACGGCAATGTGACATACTGAACGCCATTAGATTTAACAATGATTTATTCAAAATGTGATGAGAGCTGTGGGTTTGTTTGCTTATGTTGCCTAACCACTGTCAATCAAATAACTAAATCACCAAAAAAACGAACTCACGCACAGTCCCGATGAAGCACATTAGACTTGTTTTTTTGTTAAACTTTAAATAAATAATAAACCAAAGATGTTTTTACCAAGCTGGAGACACTTTGCTGCTTCTTTAGTCATTCATATTTAATGTTGTATGGAAATCTACATTGAGGAGTTGACTTATGTCACGCATGTTGTCCATCATATGAGGCCGGTTTATATGTTTGAGATGAAACTTCAGTCAATAAGGTTGTGAATGACACTAATGGAAACAATTACAGTGTGCTTAAAATTGTTTCAAGTCAATTAGCAGTTTTCGGTAAGGCAATATCGTAAAGTCATACTGTGCCAACAAAACACCAAAGCTATCTTTCCTGAAAGTTGACAAAAAAATAAGTTTCATTTTAAATGAAAATTCTGAAAAGTATGAAAAGTGTAAAGAACTAGTCAGCAATATGTTTTACTTTAGTTACTTGAATCACTTGATTGAATATGATATTCAACCTCTCGTGCTGAGAATACGGGAATAGGCAGCAAGTAGCTATACTTGCACATGCACACTCATCTATTCTTGCTGACACTAAACACACGCACACTTAAACATTACACTACTAGTGGGTCACATTAACATATTGAAATATGTGAAGAAAATTGCAGCAGCTAACATACTCGCGAGAAAATGATGCTTAACAAATTAAAACACAAAAGCTGTCCCATTGACATGTGGTCTGAGATCTTTCTATTATGGGAGACAACTTGCTTATTTACCCCCCGGGTTGGCTTAAGAGCTGCAGGGGTCTAATTCTGCTCCCCAACCCGGGAAGGTCATTCTCCCTTCTCCAGCCATGATGACCACAGAGTAGTGCTTAAATCTGGCCAAACGGAGCCTATAAATTACAGCAGAGGACAGAGGGGTCAGAGCCTGGCATGGAACTGGGCCAGAAGCTATCAATCTGCCGGGGCTAGCGAGGGCGACATCTGTCTCTGGGACTCCCTCACTCTTTCCACTTCTCTCTCCCTGTCTGTCGTTTCTTCCTATCTGTCTTTTCGGTCTCAGTCTCTCTCTCTCTCTGTGCCTCAATTTTTTTCTTTTAAAGCTTGCACCTCTCTTTTTCAATCTCTGCTCTCTTTCTTGTATATATATATATCGCGCTGCCTTTTGATATTCTTTGTCTTTCTTTGCGTGTGCAACCCCCCACCCGAAACTGTCTTCCATGGATGGATCTCCCTCGCCTCCTTTCACGCATTCTCTTTGCATCATCTCTGTTTCAACAGCTCTCTAATTCTCCTTCCCTCGCGCCGTCTCCAGCTCCTTGTCGTTTTACGCACTCTTGCACCATCCATCCCTCTGCAGCGCTATGTGTTTTGGTCTATCTGCTCTCCAACCAGCAGGAGAGGATACAGCCTTGATGTGCTTTCACTCAATGCTGCCATGTCAATAGGATTTGAATGGCGATATCTTATAGGAAAAAGCACTGAACTATATATTTCTTTTTGGGGGGAGGATGGTGAAAATGGAATGATATGGACCCAGTGGTTATATAAAAAAAAAACCCTGATCAGCTGCTTCATATCACTACTGTACCAACAAAATATATTTCTCAAATAATAAAACAGAACAGTCGCAAAGTGTCTCTGAACTGAGTTGCAATTTTCAAACATATTGCATCAGTTAAAGAGAAGCCGTAGTTCAAATGTGGGGTGCCGACTCTTGGTAGTCAGAACTTGTCAAGGCTAATCCACAACAAACATGTCTTTATGGTTGATGCTTGTTCGGGATTTCATCAGAACATCGTGCGTTACATTCGGTTTCCAAACCCTCGAAAACTTCGGCATGACTTATTAATCCTCCCCCATTTTCTGAATCAAACTTGGCCTTGAATAATTGAGAGAGATCTTTGAACAGCCCTAACCTCCATCCCCACCTTCCTTTTACAAGTCAACGTGGTGCATTTTTAATTGGGGGGCATAAAATAGACATGAAGGGAGATAGGAATAAAAGCGAATTGAATCAGGGACACTCAAACCTGGCAGTCATCGCACAGCACAGGCGATTGTATGCATGCATACAGAGGAGGCTAAAAAATGTGTCTGGCCTGACAAGTCGCACATGCTCAACAGTCTTTGCAGGCTTTTTTCCGTCTGGGACAAATACTACACAGCTCATGTAATCCCTGCTTTAGAGTAACCCAGCAGGCAGACCCAGATACGCCACTTCGAGTTATGTTTAGCAATTTGGTTGAGAATAAACATCAATTCATCTTTCTATGAACCGCTGTTCTTCAAAGCCCAATGATTTCTTTAGTGTGTATGAGCCAATTGTGTTTGGGCTAAAAAAGTAATTGGAAGTACACGTATCACTGGTTGGAGAAATTGTGAGGGCTTGTTAAAGTATCCATTTGCATGGTAATAACAATGATTTTCAGTGATATTAAAAAATAACCTGACCTTGAGAACAATGTAAGACATGGTATAAATAGGAAATACATTACATATTAGAGGTTGAAAATGATTAAAGGATGTTTGGAGTAGAATGT